>VZRX01022840.1:189639-213990 GCA_013398075.1 Notiomystis cincta
AGCGCGGCCCCGCCGTTGCCATGGGAGTGCGCGGCGCCTCCTCCCTGTGCCGGGGCCCGGCCCGGCCGCCCCGCCACGGCCCGGCCGGCCCCTCCTGCCGCGTTCCGCTGCTGCAGCTCTGCCGCGACCCCCGGTGTGACGCCCTCCTCCACCCTGCCAGAAAAGTCACTTCGTGGGCTGTTAGCTGTGAACGCGACCTCGGCGAGAAATACATTTCCCCACTCCGTGCGGGGCAGAGGCTCGGCGGCTCCCACATGCCGGGGAGCTGGAAGGGAAGAGGCCGCTCGATCCGTAACCCGTAATCATGAAAAAACCCTCCATGAGAGGCCACCACGACAAACCCTAGACAGGAAAGCGCTAGCTGGGGTAGCCTGGCAGCAGGGGAAAAGGCGAAAGGAACCTTTTCTCTGCATAGACCAATACAAAAAAGTAATAAAGTCAGGGACCGAAGGGTGAGGGTATGTAGACATGTTCTACTTGCAAACAGCGAGCAGCTGTTCGAGGCTTAGTTGACAGCTGAGATTCAAGGAAACCCTGGGCTTGGTGTGCTCACAGGTACTCTACTGCACTGCTCACTTCAGCTGCCCTTACCAGGATTTGGATTCCCTTTGGGCAGGCTGCACACATGTCACATTGGATATGCACATATCACATGTCTTTGAGTGCAGGCACTGTGGATGCCAACCTCAGTTTTCACTGACAAATAATTAACTACAGTGATTCCAAACAAATATTTGAATATGTGAATAAATTTATTAAATGCTAAGATAGCTGTTTAAATCTCCAGATGACTTTTATATGAAAAGAAGTGATTGATAACAATCAAGAAAGACACCTTTATGGCTCCAACTATAACACAATTCCTATTCTCATTTTTCCCAGCTTGCATGCGACATCCCTCCCATTTCATACCTGCCTTGTGCAGAAATAAGGTGTATCTCACTTTTAGTACTCACATATGCTCTAGAGTTCTCTAGAGGAAAAGGAAAAATACCCAGTGTTGTGCATTTGTGTATATACATAAATATCCATGCACACTCTGCATTTAGTAGAAATTCATCCTGTATGCAACTCCAAAATGATGGCAAAAATATAGTCTAGCATAGTGTGGGACTTTAGAAAATGCAATGACCCCTTTGATATCCAAAACATCCTGAACTGTGATCACAGAACGCGGGTCATACAAAGGCAGGAGCTGTAGCACATTTTATAGTGCCCTTACCTGATGTAACAATGCAGTTGCCAGCCTTGGAGCTGGCACTTTTCATCCATCCATCTCTCCATTAATCTAACCACTTTACTGGCCCTTCTTTGTTCTACTTAAATACTTGTAACTGTGAACATTCTGTTTTGTATCTGGGCTTACACTGGATGGAACAAGATTTTCTATTAAGCATCTGAGATTAATAGTGCTGACAATGCTTTTATGTCTGCAGGCAGTTAGCTGAACAAGCTGGATTTTATATATTTTTTTCTTTGGTGTCCAGATAGGAACTGAAGTTGTATGTATTCAAAGTTTTAAAGCTTATATAAAAAACTTCCTAAAATTTATTTCTATCATAACTTAGGTGATTTTAAGTTTTGTTGCTCTGTGTTTTCAATGACAAATGTATAGAGAATATACCTAAATTGGGCAACTTGGTCTGTAAATTATAAGCTTAAGTCACGTGGCATTTGTTGGCTCACAGTTCCAAAGATCATACTGCAAAGCTCCATTTGCTCACTGTGCACCTTCTTCAAAATGAAGCTTTTAAAATTTGGTATGAAAGTTATGTTATACAAGTTTGACTATAGGGATTCTGCTGCTCTTGGCAAATGCCCATCCTCGAAAGCATGCAATCAACTGTGAAAATATTTACTCAAAAGTTAATAAACCCCAACTGGCTTACATTGTATTTTCATCACATCTACCTCTTCTATTGGTAGTGAAAATACTCAAGACACCAAGGCCTTACTTATGAGAGTATTGAATTTTAAGTCTTACAAATGCCAAAAAATATGTTAAAAAAGTGGACTTGATGTAAAGACTGTTTTGACTGAGGACAAACTATTTTGGTGTGAAGACAGTTCAGCAAACTCTATCCTTGAGGTAAAACTTAAATTTCCTAAAACCACAGGACACTGTGTAGGACACAGCTGCATGTTAGAAGATCAAGGTTACTTATCTAGGCTTGCCATTAATCTCCTGTTGATTTTGCTGAGTGAATCATTTCCTCTACCACTCTGTATTTGCTCTTTTACAAATTAGGTTGCAAGCTTTTGAAGGACTATTATCCAGTATATACCTTTCAAGTGCTGCAATGGGGGTCTTCAGCTCTAGTCAAGTGATGCCCTTTCCTTGGCTGTATTGAACCTGTAGACTCTGTCCAAAGCCACCTGCACTGTTTATCAAATATGACACTGGAGTGTTTAAAGGACAGAAATCAGAGTCTTTCTAAGAGTCTTTCTAAGTCGTTTTACTCCTTGACTTCCTTTATATTCTCCTTTTTGGTTTTTTTTTGTCTGTACTGATGGACCTTCTGTGTTTGCTATTCACAGAACAAAAGGAAAAGACCTTTGAAATAGGTCTTCAGCCTTGAATAGACTGGCAGCAGACTCAACCTTAAACCTGTAAAGGCAACAGAGCTTCCAACATCTGGATTTACCTGCCTGTACTATTAAAATACAGAGTTGAGGTCATGGGGGGGTATGGAATTGAGGGAAATTTTCACACTGATGTTTATTATTGTAAGGAAACACAATAAATCACAAGACACAAAACTTACACTCTTGTACAGTACAAGATTAGGCTGGAAGGCTGGAGAAAGGTGTAGGTTTGGGGCCCCAGCTGCTGCAATAATATCAACATTCAGTAGAACAAGCACTGAGATAAAAAGAAATGGGAAAATTAAAAATATAAAAGCCAAGAAAAGAAAGACTTCAAGGTCTAAAATGTTACTGTTAGGTTAGGCATGGCACAAACTGATATTAAACATTCTGAATTTTAAAAATACCTATATTTTCTATTTAGGAGTCTGGGAAGGCTATGTAACCTAATGTGAAAGCAATGCAAATGCTGCCAGCTGCACTGACCCATGCAAAAAAAGTTATGTACTTCCAAATGAAGGACAGCAAAGTGCTTCACCATGTTTGTTGCATGTGAAGAGTAATTTTATTTCATACACACAACAGGACACTTGGCAAACTTACTGGTGCCTCACAATCTCATCATGGCCAAACTTTTTGTTGAACGAAAAGTGGACAGAATAGATGCTGATAGTACTGTAGTGTTCACTCCTGTGTTCTGAAGGCATGGGAATATCTTAGAGGATAAGGGATATAGCTATCCAGTGTGTCTGTGTGAAAAATCTGTTATCCAGACATTGAAAAAGAAATAAATTGCCCTTAGAATATTTTTATGAACTCACATTCAAGTTTTGTCTCCCAGAGAAAATGTTGATCAGAGCACCCATGTATTAGAAAGAAACACAAGCTAAAATTTATTCAGCATAAGCACAAAAGAAAAAGCAAAATACCTTACATTGATTTTTATTGATTTTTGTGTAAAACACAGTCTATGGAAAAATAGAGAAGAGCATTACTAATAATTTATAATAGCCCTGTTCAGAGAGACAGCACAAACAGTCTGACAAATACAACTACAAAGAGAATATTACACATGGGAGACATATTATGCTCACTGTAAGACAATGCCAACAAAGGAAGAGAAACAATATATAATGACAGAGATCATTGTTCAAGTCAGTTAAATGTGTCACTTATTTTAAAGGCTGTAATCTAATTAATTCAAGCAGTATCATATGGTGATACAATATCAGTACTGCAACATTACTCATTATATTGATAGGAAATACTACAAGATGAACAGCCAAGAAATCAAAACCTTGTGTATTAAGAGATGCACTGTCTGCAAGGATCTATGCATATGCATTCATTACCTCTGCATATGTGAAAATATTACACTGAAAAACTCTATCTAATTTTTATGCACCTGATATATCTAACTTTCAGAGGAAAGCAGTTTCCTAACTATATTCATATCTATGAAATTTATTGCCACTTGGGAACTCATTGCCTCATATTAATTAACGATTTCCTTTAATGCTAGTTGGGCAGCTAATATCATACAGACACAAACATAGAGACACACTATTTTATAAGCAATTAGTGCCAAATAAAAATATGAATGTACTTTCTCATGTTGGCACATCATATAATTCAGAATGTTGTAACAAAAAAATTAAATGTGGCCTCAATTCACAGTAACCATTACCACAGGCTAAAGCACTTGCAAAACAATTACAAAATAATTAATCTCTAAATAACTCAAAAACTCTAAATACTTCAAGAACATATCCACTTAACTTCTACACAGTTGCCACAGTTAATAGAATTGTAAGGTAAAATTAAAGACACATGGAACCTGTAATAGAACTCTATTTTAGACAATGTTAAGAAAGATTACCTTAGTATCCATGGAAAACAAATAAACTGTTGCTAAATACATAGAGGTCTCCATTTTATAATACGTGTACAATTCTGTATCACATATTAAGCACTATTTTTTTAACTGCACAGTAATTAGGAGAAATTAAGCTTATTTCATTATTTATTTTCATTAGGCAGTTAAGCAATTTATATAAAGCTACACAAAAATAATTTTATAGCAGGCTATTCCTCAAAATATGTATTTATTCTCCTAAGTAACTAAGATGTCTAAATGAATTTAGTTGTTTATATTTAGGCAATTAAAACGAAACAATTAGCCTCAGGTATTTTTCCAATGAGAAGCCCTACGGTGAGTTCTACAGAAATCAATGTGTTTGGTCCCATGAATAAAGATCCCTTGTGGGATTAAACATATGCTGGATATAAAGTTTGCTAAATGTATGAGTGTTGTTTTACCTTCAGGCTTAACAGTGTCTTGTTAGAGTGAATTAGTCCTTAAAGAACACTACAAAATGATAAATCACAAGTCAACATGCTAATTCCAGTGAGAAGGAAATACATGGCCTAACAGGAAACCATATATCATTTTTGTAGCACAAATATTTCACAAAAGGCCTTCATATAGTTGATCTAAAAATATTATCTATTTATTAATACATCAGTATTTCAACCTTTCAAGTAACATATAAAATTAAAACACATTTTTAACTTTCTACACACAGTTTGAAAAAGGGAATGACTTATTACTATTCTCTCCAGACATTTTTGGCAGTTTAAAATTTAGCAGTTTAATCATTGTTGAAGAAATTTAATGATGAAATAACTTTTTGCATAGGAAAGAGGGCCAATACATTTCTGTATATACTGTCAGTGGATGCATTACAGTACAATACCTATGGATTTTGACAGTAATTTTCATTTAGTATAATATCATAGTTCTGCAACATTATCACAATTGCATCAAAATAAATAACTGTAAGGAACATGAATGTTAATTACATATTCTACAGAAATGTAAAATTACTGTAAAATAATAGCAGCATATTTAATTTTGATATGTAGTCAGATTGTCAACAGTAATACTTTCTGCTTAAATCTGTTCAGAGGTATGAAATTCTGCTCTCAGTTATACCAGCCTATTTTGGTGATTTTAATTAGGTTTCACGCACAGGACTGGGGCAGAACATAGTGTGGTATTTATCCCATTAAATTTCTCCAAGATTTGGTGTGTTCTAAGATTTTAAAAATTAATTTTATTTAAAGGAATGAAGCACAATGCTTCAACCTTGTGTGGTTTCACTCTGCAATAATGAAATAGGAAACAGTCCAGGACATTCAGTTCTGCAAGCCTTTTCAGAAACATACACCTTTTGGAATGCAATTGCAGACAAAATTAAGTTAGAAGTTGGAATTGTTACTTGTTCTTCATTTTTCTGTGAAAATTTCATTTATACCAATTTAGACTCCTGCCTGCCTCCAGCAACAACAGGGTTTTCACTTAATGTCTAGAATGTTTGATAAAACAGTATTGTACTTGGGTATCACCACAAGTATCATTGAAATAGCTGCATATTGGAGGAGGAACAATAAAATAAGTACCCT
This sequence comes from Notiomystis cincta, assembly GCA_013398075.1. Classification (NCBI taxonomy): domain Eukaryota; kingdom Metazoa; phylum Chordata; class Aves; order Passeriformes; family Notiomystidae; genus Notiomystis; species Notiomystis cincta. The sequence goes on from VZRX01022840.1 coordinate 195,691, forward strand.
GACACAAACTTATTTGGTTTTGGAAAAAAGAAAGAATGCAAATATTGGTTTTTTATTTGATAGATTTATTGAACTTTTTTTCTTTATTTTTCTGTTTAAAAATATGAAAGTCTCAAATTTCCAAAAGGTTTGATAAATTTGTTGGAAATGTAGCTATTAAATACAGTAGTCCAGAGGCAGTGTCTGTCTCAAATAATTCCAAAATTATTGATTTCCAAGAGGATGAGAGTTATGCTAGGAAAAAAAAATCCCTGGACACCTGCTTTCTTTTTGGAAGCATCTGCCACTTGTCAGCTACTGAAGGCAAGTCTCAAAGACCTTAGCCTGACCAATTACATCTGTTATTATAATTTATTTTTCCAAAAATGGTGAAATAAAATTAATTCTTTTCCTTCCAATTGACTCCATCCTCAAAGCTTAAAAAGGAGGAGAAGTCTGAGCTTTCCAACTACTTGAAATTGAAAATTTGTGAACTAAAAAAAAGTATCAAGTATCTGTTGGCACAGATAACATAGCTGGTTTTCTTCAAAAATGTTTTCACAAACCTCCATTTTCAAGAAGAATCCATTGGCCTCTCATTCAATACAAAACATATCTAGAGACATATAAAAATGCTTTCATTCTGAAAAAAATACCATGCAAGTATTTTATTTTTCAACTCTAGATTTGAACATGCTTAAAATGAAAGGAAGTTCAACTGTCTTTCATTTTGTAATAAACCCAGAATATACAAAGGCTTGATGTGTAAGTTTGGGGAATTTGGACACTAGAGTAAAAATAAAATTGTTTTAGATATTTTGAATTTGAAATTAAATTAAGAACAACTAACATGAATTCTTTAGGCCTAGGTTGGCATAACTGGGGGCAGAGTTTGATTCTAGAATCTTCTTTTACTGTGAAGCTGTTGGTTTCATTACAAGCAGAGATAATGAGATTTACAGGACCAGTGGTGTTTAAGGATAAATTCAACCTTAATTCTGTATATTTCTGATGTATGATAGGACAAATTCTTAAGTAATAAATAGTAAGAGAAGGTTCAGCTAAGAAAATCAGAGATTTTGAACAATGCAAATATAGGTAAGAAAAATATAATTTAATACAAGAAAATTAGGACCAAATACACGCTCTGATTCACCAAAATAGAAGTTTTGCTAATTAAACAGTAATAGCCTGAAGGTATGAGTTGAGTTTGGTTGTTTTGCTAGAGAAGAGTAATTACTACTGACACAGCAGTAGTAATAAATAATTGTGAACATTATTTAGAATCCAGTAGGAAATGCAAATGTTAAGGTTTAGAGATTTTTAAGTATAAGAATAATAATTTGGTTTCTCAAAACGTCAGGCATATCCCAGAGACACTTGTAAAAGTTAGACCTTTATATAAAAATAGAAGATTGGATTTGCACAAAAAGATACTAAGAATTTAAGACACATTCTGGGAATATATATATATAATAACTAAAACTCCAGTGTAGGTGTAAACACATACAGAACATGAGTATTGTGATGCTTCCAACATACTGGAAGTTTCACAGTGAAAATGGATTTTTATTGTTGCTGAATTCTCAGCTTTTCTTTTTGTTTCAAAATGTTTCCTCGTATTTCAAAATCATTAAAAAATCAAAAGCTAGTTTGCACACATATCTTTCTATAAATGTAGAGCACTGTTTTGAATCTTCATTATACAGTGTATGGAAATAAAGAGATGCCAAAGGTCTAAAATCCTACACAATACTTTAAAAAAACCCAAAAAGATGGTATTACTACAATACCCTTTGCTTACAAGATGTACAATCACACCATAATGGAAACTGGGTTTGCATATTCAAATCATGGAATGATGAACCACACACAAATAAATATACTGTACATGTGCAATACACTTGACCAAGTGCAAGGTGCTGCACCTGGGTCAGGGCAAACTCCAGTACCAACACAGGCTGGGGATGAAGGGATTGAGAGCAGCCCTGCCCAGAAGGAGCTGGAGGTGCTGGTGGATGGGAGGCTGGACATGACCTGGCCATGAGCACTCACAGCCCAGAGAGCCAAAGGTGTCCTGGGCTGCACCAAAAGCAGTGGAGGGAGGGGATTCTACCCCCCTGCCCTGCCCTGCTGAAAAAGACCCCACTGGAACCCTGCATCCAGAGCTGGGGTCCCAGCACAGCAAGGACAGGGACCTGTTGGAGCGAGGCCACAGCAGGGCCACCAAGGTGATCAGAGGGCTGGAGCCCCTCTCCTGTGAGCAAAGCCAGAGGGAACTGGGTTTGTGCAGCCTGGAAGAGATGGCTTAGGGGTGACCCAACTGCAGCTTTCCAGAACATGAAGGGAGCCTACAAGACAGCTGGAGAGGGCAATAGCAAGTAGTGACAGGACAAGGGGGAATGGCTATAAACTGAATGAGAGCAGGTTTAGATATGGTATTAGGAGGAAGTTTTTACTGTGAAGGTGGTGAGGCCCTGGAACAGGTTGACCAGAGAAGTTGTGGATGCCCTATCCCTGGAAGTGTTCAAGGTCAGGCTGGATGGGGCTTTGAGCAACTTGGTCCAGTGAAAGTTGTCGAGGTCCATGATGGGAAGGTTGGAATTTACTGATCTTTAAGGTCCCTTCCAACTCAAACTGCTCTGTGATTCTGTGATCATTACAAATTAATTTGTTTCAAACCCTGGTTATTTCCTAAATAATTTACTTTATATTCTGAACTCATTAACACAGAAATATGGTTTTAATAGAAGAAACACTGCCCAGAAAATGTCGTATTAATAAACAGCACTCTGACACATATGCTCTAAGTCAAAAAAATATCTGAAAAGCCTGGTTCTAATAAAATACTATTGTGATATAATTGTGCAAAGGAACATTAGAATTTTTATTTCATAATCATCTGCCCTCTGTAATCCAAAGCAAAAATATTTTTTTAATTATCAGAAGTAGTAGTCTTCTAGTTATAAACTTCTCAGTTTGGTTAAGAGCTTGTACTATATGTCAAGTAAGAGACTTTACAAAGACTCCTACTTAACTAAACTCCTAAAAATGCAAGTTTATGACAAAAAAAACAAAGCTCAAACATATACAAGGGTGTTAACAAGTATCATCACATTACAGTTATCCTTTCTGGGGAGAGATGTGGAACAGACCCACTTACTTCTTCTATAACATGGCTTTTCTCCCATCCTCTTCGAATTCTCCTCAGTTTCCTACTTACACATGGCAAAAGCAACACGATCTTACCTAGAATTACAATGGAAGGCAGAACAAGGGCAAGAACAAAATTTGGTGGTGTATAAAATCTGTAATACTCTTCTTCAAAAGCTCTCTTCCATCCATAAATCAGTACATGGAAAGTACTTATCAGCAGAGCAATGTATCCAAGTGTAGACTGTGAATAAAAAGAGAAAACAAGAAAAAAAAAAGATGTAACAGCATAACAGCACTTGGTCCTTCACCTGACAGCTCTAATACACTATTTGCATTATTTTAACATTTCTATTAGATATCAAGTTAAAATCTCTTACCTATTCACTACATTGAATTAGCAATATATGGTTTTAAGTTCACATTCTGAAATGTACAGACTGAACTAAGCACTGATTTACAGAGTATCTCTGCTAACATCCACAGGCTTTAGTGAAAGCTGAAATCATGTCTGCCTAAATTCTAAATAATGGAAGTAAACTTCAGGATATGTATACCAATAAGGAATAATTCCAGTGTAGTTAACAGAACAACACCCATTGTAATTGGGAATTAAGTTTCCTATTTCCTAACTATGAGGATAGATCACTTCCAAGATTCCTTATTATGGAAAATGCAATTCTGTTGGAAGAAATTTGGACCTAAACTTGCATATTTTTATCACTCTGAGATGTGCAGCTTACTTCTTCCTCACAAAGGCCTACATCCACTTGTCTGATTTACCACAAACCACCCCTTACCTTCTCCATCAGTAGATGCTGACTGGTTAATGGGAATATCTGAACTGCAGGGCTTGAGCATGATAGCACTCAGCAGGGGTGCAGTTTACCATAAACAGGCAGTGCTGGATAAAAGGTGAAAGACAAGGCTCCCACAGCAGCCTGCAGAGGAAGGACCTCTCAGCACATAAATCTGGAGCTTGCCACAGAAGGTGGTGGTAATAGGGGGCACTCGCCAGTTCTGTGAATATGCCTTTTTACGGACCCTGTAGCTGTAATGCTTTGCAGACTTGACAGTGCATCAACCTTAACTTTCCCAAACCATGATAAAAGAAGACTACAATGCATTGACTTCTGGTGGTGATCAAATGAAGAAAAACTTTCTGGCTGAAACTGATGTAATGACTAACTTGGCTGGGAAACATTTGTAGAAAATCACTGCAACAGAGAATGAGCATTAAGAAAGGTCACTGGCTACCAAGGTATGGTTTAATTCCAGCAAACAGACAAGCAAAGAAAAATGCAGCCTAAGAGTCTCTAATAGGTAGAGAAAGAATTAATTACTTCTACTTCAAGATTAAGCAGTTTCTAAGGGAAGAAGAATGTCTGAGCTAATACTATTTGCAAGGATTCACAGGTATAATGGTATAAAAGTTAATTTCTTGGGATTGGTACCCTGTTCTTTGACTTGCCAATATCTATGTATCCCTTTTGCCAATGGTTTCAGGGCCATTTTGTTAATCTTTAGATATACTGCATACTTTTTCTTAAAAAACCAGTTCCCAAAATATCCTACAGTAAATAAAATATTTTGAGAAATGCTTGAGAATATGAAAATGGCATATGTGGTATCTGAACGGGAACTTCTGATAGGAAATTTGGACAGCAAGCAATACTATAAAATACAATAAATCTGTTATTGCAGATTTTTGTTGGTGTGACTGTCCTGAATTCATTGTTATATCACTGCCAGCAGGGAGAACGGCACAAGTGAATCATATCCCTCATTTCTTCATCAGGATTACTGATGAGAAATATAACAATTCCTGAAAAAAGAAACAGAAGGGAAATATTATACAGTCATTTCCAATTATTTTTATGTTAGTGCTTATTTTAATTCCATTTGCAAGCTATAGTTTTGAGACAACTATATATGTCTTTCTATCTAATGGTCAAAATGAAAACTAAGAAGTGCATCAGTACATTTTACAAGGACAAGAAAAACATACAATACTTTTATTAAGTTCTTTTATTTTTGTCCTGTGAGGAATTGCCATATGCTTCTCTGAAGTGTTGGTAGGGTATGTGCTAATGTGTACTGGACAATTTCAACCACACATCTAAAAAACTAACAGAGACATTCCTATAGGAGCTTCTGTCAGCTACTAAAGCTATGTTCTTCAACTGGGCCCTTAATTACCATTACCAGGCACCAGATGATAATTCCTTTAAGAGCAGAAGACTCATGAAAGCAGCAAGAAGCAATGCTATTTCTTCACTGGTAAATTCACATTGAACAGTGAAGTGAGCAGCAGTATCAGTTGTAATTCTTGGGAACTTTCTGCCTGGGCTTTAGGATGGCTGCTGGGAAAAGTAGAAGAATATCTTTGGATGTTTTGCTTCCTTATCTTCCATAATACTGTGTTTCCTGAAAGCTGAGTAATAGATTAGCACATTTCCTATGGACTCCCAAATCTTTTAGCTTTTCTCTAAGGCCTCCCTGTTTTATTTCTTTTCCTTCCTGATCAAAGTCAGCTTTTAGCCAATACGGGAGATTCCCAGCCAAGGCTACTGATAAACTGGACAAACTGGTATTGTTTGAGAAAGGAACCAACAAACGTTAGAGGAGCGGGAAAGACGAAAGAGAAAAATCCCTAAAATGTTACCAGCAAGATGTACATATTTGGAGACAAAAATGTGCTGGGGGGCAAATCTGCTTCAGGAATTTCTGTTCACAATGGTTGAGAGGTTCCAAGCAATTTATATGTACAGAAGATATTTTCTAAATTCTACATTTACGCAAGATATACTTCAGATTCTCCCAGACTATTGCTAAACTTAAAACTGTTTGTAGTAACTTCTGACTAAACTCTTACCCATAAACTTGCTAAATACTCAGGCCTCAGTCTTTACTCTGGGGAAAAAATACCCTATTCTCGTGGGAGAACCAAGGCAGGGTAGCCTTTCCTCAAAGTGTATGCATGAGAAATATTTTACTAACACTGCCTCCAAAAAACTTTAGGATTGTGCTAGCAGAGAAAAGGAGTATCTACATAAAACAGCTTCCTGCTACTCAAATGACAGATTTGTGTTGTTTTTTGCTAAAAAACATGAAGCTCAGCTTTCAAAACCAGTCTGCTCTGTCCATTGCTATTTTAAATGATGAGTTTTGGACTTGAAGTCTTAGACTGGAAAACAAAAGCAGCAGTCATTTATATTTATATTATATTTACATTTACTGTTTAACTTTCCTCACTAGACTGGAAGAACTACTGCAGCATAGCTTGCAGACAACATTCTCCATTTCCTTGTATTTTATGTGAACACTCAAGGACTGGTTTCAATAAATGTCTTCTTTTCTGTTTGTAGTGGGTTGGTTTAGGCTGTTTATTCTGCCTGCTCTGACAAAACATGAATTCTTTTGTATTTCTTGCCTATGTCTGCCTTTGCTCCTTATCGAAATTTATTTAGATGAGAAAAAGAAGAATACTGAAGTGGCATTTAAGAAAACTGATGCATTAGTTTATCAGCCCCAGCTTTCTTCCCTGCTGCTTTTCTCACTAAACTTCAATTCTGGGTCACATTAAGGTGACTGCAAAGTTTCACACTAAGTTTCAGTCATCTGGGATCTCCTACTGAGAAAATTCTTCACCACTGTCTCATTCTGTGGTTGCTTTATCTGGATATTATGAATACTTCATCGTGATTTGGAGAGAAACAATCACACCTTTGTTTTGTACAGTGGTCAGCTCTGTAGCAATTCCTGTTTTCTGCTGGTGTCTTAGCTCCTTGTAGGACTGACACAGTAATTTTCTTTTGCACTGTTAAACCTTCTCATACCTCACTTTGTTCATGTTCACACTGTGAGCGAAGGAGTGGAGCATGCACTGCTTGTCCTCTCAAAGTTCTTTCCTTGATGAAGCAGGCTGGAATTTTTGGGGCTGCTGACACCTGGGTTTGAAACCAGGCTAGGTAAGATGGAAGCATCTCCAAAATTATTTGGGATATCAAAGACAGAAATGATTTCTGTGCAAAATATTGACAGCTGGTGGGTCTTTAGAGTTTGAGGAAGACTGTGTTGGAAGTCTTTTTGAACTGCTGTAGTTTGGGGAGATGCTGCTTAGGGCTTGTACTACTGGAACAAGGCTAGTCTATACTGTCCATTTTAATAAACTCAGATTTTCCTAGTAGGATTCAAGACTGAGTATGTTCTAGCAGTAAACCTACTTAGAAAAGGCAACACCCTTATTTTGATGAAACTGCATTTACTAAGTTGAGCAAGGAACAGTGTGTTGTTCTCAGTGGGTAGTACTGAGTGGGGAAACTGAGTGTGCTTACTGACTAATTCTTCATCTGTCAGATGGGAACCAAGTTCAGCAGCTGTTGTGGCAAATACTCTGAGATTCAGGACTAAAGCTAGAGACATAACGCTTTTCCCAGCTGAAAAGAAAAGCAGCAATGGGATGATAGGTTAGTAGGTCTGGAGAAATTGAAATTCAAATTTCCTTCATTGCACTGCACTTCAGTAGAAGAAAAATATAAAATAGAGTAAGTATTACCATGTTTTATATGTTCTACTTGCATACTGGGTACAGTGAAACATGCAGAAATACAGACTCCTTTTATTGTACTAAGTGATCACTTAAAGTCTGTTTTCTGATTGAAGAAAGCAAGAAGACTTGTTTTGACACGTAACTAAATGAAGAATAACTTACATCCTGTGAATTAATGAGAAAGTAAATATTCATTAACGTTAAGGAAATGCTTAGTAGTTCAATACTTTTGTGATTAAGAATTGCAAATGATCATATTTCATTACCAATACTAGTTATCTTCTGCATATAATGCAGTATGAACTGTAACATACATCCAGAGCAAACAACTTATTCCCAAACAAATTCCTCAAAATACTGACAGATGGGTCATTAAAGCTCATAATTATTTAAATTTGGAACCATTTTGACTTAATTTACAGTGGAAATAACTGCAGTAAATATGCAGTTTTAGATACATCATTGTGATTATTGTGTGGGTTTTGACTCAGTCACACAAGCCTGAAATTTGGAAATATGAGTAAGGATAAGTAAGACAAAAATGCTCTGTTTGTGGCTGGAAATTATTACTGGATAAAGGCATCGTGTCACTCACAAGTGACTAAATATTTTTCCCTTTTGCACTAATGTTTTTTATCACCCAACTGCAGTACTATTGTCCCCACAAAGAGAACTCCAGATGACAGAGATGTTGTAACAATACACTTGAGTATTTAGTCCCTCTGAAGGCTCAAAGCCATGACCATGGGTAAACAGTTTTGTCAGGGTAATTCCACTTTGAAAAACTTTTCAGCAAACTTTTTGTAGGTCTATCTGCAGTTTTCCAGTAATGGAAATCATAAGGGAAGGGAGGACATTAAAGACAGACCTCAAACAACTACAGCCACTGAAGTGTTCCTCACTATTCTCTTTAAAACGTCTGTAAATTATGAAGTGCAACCCAAGCCCTCAACTTTAAAGTCAATGTCCACGTTCTGAAGTGAACAGGACTCAGAATTAGGCAATATTATTACAATGGCTAAGCTGAAAAAAAATGTTAATCAGAAAAGACTGAGCTAAGACTAAAGCCAAAAGTCAGAAAACAAAATGCCAAAACTCTGCACACCTTAGGAGTTTTCACCAGACTGAATCCTAGTAAAATTTCTTATACCTGACTGCTACCTAAAACTACTGGCAATTATGTGTAGGAGCAAGCATTGAGCTGTTTATTAAAGCCTGTATTTCTCAGTATTTTATGCTGGTTAGATTTGCATGTTCTAGGTATTTTTCTGAGGAAGGAAGGCAGCACATGGTGTGCCAGGGCCTTGAGAAGCCTCTGATTTTAATAAGCAAAGCTTCATATTTTACCAGTGGATATTTTCAGCTAATGGGAATAATGCAGTTCAGAGCTGTGTCAAGTCCCACACAGTGGCCAGGAAGTAAAACTTAATCATGGCACCATGGCTGTCAGAGGGCTGTACAGTAAAAGCCCTGCAGGGCAAATTAAATCTTCAATTTTAATAGTTGTGTGCATCTACCTATACAAGTATCTCATCAGTATCACTGCATTTAGCAGGTTTGTCCAAATTCATATAATTTGAATTTAACAAGAAAGTCTAAGAACAGAAAAGGAATAGATTAGTGATCATTTGGTCTTAGCTATGTTGGTTATTTAAGACCAAGAAGTGTAAAATGAAAAGTCCTGTTCTAACTCTCATGAAATGCTTAATGTGCCTTCACAGTAACATATTTTCTAAGTAATTATTTTTATTGACTTACCAGAGACAGATGGAAAAAAGGATCTTGTCACATTGCAATGTGCTTTTGTTTGTGATTGTGATCATGATTGTGATCAAGAAGTTCTTTTTAACACCAAAACCCCCTTATGAAAAAAGTAACACACCTGAATAAAACTGAACTCCCTCCAGTTTAAGGCACTGTTTACTGAAGGGATGGAAGTTACTGCCAGCAAAGAAAGCAATCCAAGACTCATTATTCCAAAGGAGATATACATTTCAATTCGCCACACTTCTTCCTCATTCCAAGATTCTTCAACATTTGCATGAACCTGATAAAAGAGCAGAAAGGAAGAATTTTATTCTAAAGAATATTAAAAATACCAATAGAAGTTATTTTGCTGACTTAAAGCTCACAGTCACAGGACAACTATAAAATGGGGTCAAATATTTCAGAGGTTTCCTCATGTCTCAGAGAAAAACAAGTATTTCCTTACTGCTGGTACTGGCTGTTGCTCGATTAAAAATATGTTAAACATGGAAATTTAGATGAGATGTTAGAAGAAAATGTAACATTTTATACCATTTACAATAATACTGTTATGAAATCAGGTAGTTCTGCACATTCTTATACACTATGGAAAAGCAGCTGTGTTCTTCAGACCTCTGCAAACTTATATTCTGTAACATAAGTTGGATAAACCTGCAATTTAGTTTTAGTTTGTTACATTTAGAAAAAGTTTAGCATCATTTCCTGACTCTCCTTCAGCTCTCTATGCTGAGTCCAAACTTGTTTCTCTCTTTGCCTATTGATACCAGATTTTTCCAACACGGTTCTTGCTGGAGAGCTTTACCAGAAAAAAGAAACAATTCAGGACCTTAACAACTAAGAAGCTTAGATATTCAATTATTTTTTCCACTTCCAGGTTAACTATTACAATATGACAAGTCTTCAAAAAGGTTCACTAGAAATATTAGCAAGTGAGAGTTTTACAACATCATCAAAACTAAGATAATTTCATATTAAAATTACCAGTGAATCCTTTAGTATTACTAATTTTTAGCGTGAATTAGTTTTTTGCTGCCTATTGTAGTTTTGCCCTTCCTGTCTCTCTCTTAGGTTCAGTTTTTGATGCTAGCTCTTTCAGAGTTTGTGACACTCGCTGTTAATTTCTTCCATTTGATTTTATTTCCTTATTTGGTTTTCCTTTCTGTTCTATCACATCTCTCTTTCCTACGGATTTTATGTGCTGAATGGCAATGCTGTTTTTCTGGCAATGCTGCTTTTCTGCTACTTTAAGGGGTCTCACTGACAGCAGCATCAGACCCTCTTCTAGAGGATGACAGATTTATCAGAGAATGTTTCAGGGTTATGCAAGATCAATACTTCCTGGGAACTATGAGTCAATTTCTATTGTCTGCAATAGATGATGTTCACAGAATTTTAAAAGAATAAAGTATTTTTAGCACTGGTCCAAAATGTTACAAAGTATCCGTATTTTCTCTTTTTTTGACCACAGAAGCATCTGTAAGCATGATTATAGTATCTGCCCTTATACTTTTCATATTTGTAAATGCACTTATGATATGCATACTTCTCCCATGTGTTAAGTACATATAGAAAGGAACCCACCTCAGAATTTTCCTGCTGTTGCTCTTATCCTATCTATCCTACATTCTCGTTGTACATAGTGCTGTCAGGAATGTCAGCAGGACATGTCCTTGATTCCTCCTACCACACAAACTTGACTGCAGATTGACCCACAGGGTAAGCAAAACACACAATGTTTCTTTTAGTGTCCTTTTTTGGCACCACCTCTGCCTAAGATAACGGTAACATTCTGTGCCAAAAGCAGTAGAACAGATTGAAAAAACCATCTCCTGTTTTCAGGAGCCATCTGCACACAGCCAGGGCGTTCCTGGCTTACTGAACTGAAGACTCTTACCTGCTGGTAAGCCATGTTGAGGAACAAGTACCGCTCTGATCTCCTCATGGGCAAGCAGAGGCTGTACACCACGTGCACTGTGGCAAAGAAGAAACTGAGCAGCCCCAGCTGCTTCCGACACTGGAGCCAGCTGTCCAGCCAGGGAGGGAAGCGCCGATACTTAGTGCCGTAGTAAAGCTGGTAGGCGGCTGCGATGAGCCCCGACAAGTACACCAGAGAAAGCAAAGTGATAGCCACAACTGGCAGAGTCTTGTTCACAATCTCAATGGGAATCTTGTAGAAGTCGCTCTGCTGATTCCTCATGTACGGATGGATGACGTCTCTGACAAAGGAATAGATGAAGAAAAACGTTGCCAGGCTGATGGCGATCACTACAGGCCCCCTCCACAGTGCGAACAGGCGCAGAGGCAGGTTTTCAATCTCCCTGGAAGATGACAGTGCCCCCAGATCAACGGGAATGAAACTGAGCTGACGGGCAAGCTCAATTACTTGATGGCGAGCCTGAACATTGTTACTGCATATATAGACCTGTTGGGAAAGTCAAGGGAGTTGTTTGTAGTCAGAGAAAGACACTCAAAGGTAAACAACAAAAAACCAGCAAAACCCACCAAAAACTTTAAGGGCCTCCAAATTAAAACTACAACACAACTGCTTAAACTGTACACTTTATCCCAGCTTGTATCACTAATATGACAATAAAATCACATAAAAATCTAGCCAAAGTGCAAATATGCACACTGATTTTGCAACAGAGTAATCAAAACAAAACTTGCTTTTTCTTGGATTTAATAATGGGAGATTGTCTTGGTAATCTGTACACTGAAACCTGTCATACTGAAATGTCTACAGTGGATTAACTTGAAGCTAAAAGCATTTCAGAAAATCCCAAATCTCTCAAAAATACAAGAATCTTGAACGATGACCCTTAAACAAATTAGAACACACAGAATGAGAAGCAGTGAACTGTATAATCTCTCCGTGGGTAACAATTTTAGCCTAATTTCACAACCCAGATTTCCACAGATTTCAGATTTGAGTATTTAACAGAAAAGACAAAAACTAGCAGCCAAATAAGAACTTGTTCTAAAGGCTAGTTTCTTACACAGTGAAAGAAGCATACTGCTACAAAGTACTTCAAGGTTCCATTAAAATTTACAATGGGCTGTAGTTTGCCCAACACTATTTGCTGATTGTCTGCACTGAAGCAAATTGATCTGTTTTGACTGAAGTGAATTACTTTTAGTGTACTGCTATTCTGAAAGGGGATAAAAGAAGTATGGTGAAATTATTTTTTAAATTTTGCTAATTCCATATCAATTGCATTCCATTTAAATCTACCCTAAGTGCCAGGAAACTCAATTTAGTCTCCAGCAGTCATGTTACATCAGTTATTTCTTACATATTTCTATATATATATTTCATAAAACTGTGAAGGACTGGATACTTGCACAGGCTTAAATCCTTTACACCACTTCAGCAAAACATGAAAAACAAAGGTGCATTTTCCATCTGCAGGATGGGTTTGCAGAACATCCTGGGAAGGCATTTGAACACGATGTTCCCAAGCAGCCCTGGATCAGATGAATGATCACTTAGAAGCATATGTAACTCCTTCTGTTCCCTCATATTTATGATTTTGGGGCACTCTAAAAGCTAGGTAATTTCCTTCAATCACTTTGCTGCTACACTGAACGCAAGCATTTTTACAACAGCTGATTCCTGAGCTCTGGGATCAGGTCCTCAGATTTCTGTGCATCTCTTTCAAAAGTTCACCCCAATGCTGCAACTAAAATACACTGGGAAATACTGTCTCTATCCTTGTATAAAGCATAAGGATACACATGAACATATTTTCTATGGAAAACATTAAGAGCCAACTCTTCTCCTCTGTCCGTAGTCATGGAAAGGTCAGATGGTTACTCTAAGCTAGTACCCATATTTCCTCTGCAATCTTTAAAGACAAACAGGCAACACAGAGAAAAAACTGGACCACTTACTTTATTTGTCTTACAGTGGGATGAAGTAAACTCTGAAGGTTTTATTGGCTACTAAAACATAAGCTAAACGCCCAACATTTTAGGCATATTAGGTCAGGGAAGGTAAATCTCATGAGTTCTGGCTGTTACATTTAGTTCCTGTCATTTTTATCTTACAAATAAGTTAAATTAATACAAATAAAAACATTTACCTGTCTGCTGGCATCCTTTGGTCCTAACTGCAGTGACCAAGCTGAAATGACATTGAAGCCTTTGACAACTAGGGAATCAGGAAAAAGTGATGCCAAATACTCTGCATTGGAGTCTGGATATTGGTCTACTCTTGTATTATTGCTGACATCAATCAGAATTTTACCAGCAAGTAAATGTTTGAGATCCCACAAAGAGGTGTAATGTTCTCTGTGTATGGCTACAAAAATGATGTTTGTTTTGGATACTGCATCTTCGTGGTGAGTGACATCAACCACATGGGGAAAGAAGTCAGCAGCGTGTTTAGGGTTTCTGCTTCCTACAACCACGTGGTACCCACATCTGATCAGTCTAATTGTCAAGGACTTGGCGAAGTCTCCACTTCCAATGATGCCTATTGTGACCTTACTGGCATCCTTGATGCCATTGGCAACATCTGGTAGAAAAGTTTCATTGAAGTTCTTGGGACTCCCCATCATAGAGATTGATTCCATACTTCCAGGACACCAAACCTACAATGACTTCTTTGGGAAACAATAAACAAAAAAAAGAAAGAGAAGAAAAGAAAAAAGAGAAAACAACAAAGGGAAAATCAGTATCATACAATTTTATGAGACCTCAAAATCCATTAACACCCCTGGAAGCAAAATCTTTGGTTCTAAGTTTCATATTATCTTTTCTCCTTAATCAAGTATGTGCTAATCAATTTTGTCTTGCAATATGTCACTAATAGAAGGAGAAACAAGAAACATAAAATACTTCAAGCACTTCAATAATACAGTTACTTAAGTAAATAACAGTTTTTTCATCTTCTCCTCTTTCATACCTTCCACTGCCCTGGAATATAGGACCACAAGATAACTTTATACTCCTGAAACTAATTGTCAATAGAATAATGAGAAGAAACATGTAAAGAAAACTGGAAAACAGTAGAATGTAGAGAGCACTGGCCAATGATCAGCATTGAGTCAGTGAGTGCATGGAAGCTGAATTCCATTAAAAGTTTATGCAGGTTATTATTGTGATATCCTCTCCTGGCCATGAAGGAAGAGATGCAGAAGTCTCAAAGCTGCAATCCATCTGACATACTCACCTGTCAGCCTGGAAAATGGGCTGCCCATGTGGATCCAAAGGCAAAAACAATGAGGAAATTTATCAAGACCTAGTCGTGAGATCACTAATGACATTTCTAGGTCAGACTGCTAGGTCTGGCCATGGATGTATAAGGATTAACTGTGGATGCAGGGGTAAAGGATTCAAAGCCATGAGTCACAAATATGCTTAACACAATTTTCTATCCAGGCAAATAAGATAAATCCTGGAGACAAACACATGGAATAGCCTTCCATAAAAAAGCTAATGGCAGGAAGAGACAGATTTCATGCAACAGTAAGAAGGAAGATAGTTTTAGGACACAAAGAGATGTTTTGAAGAAGAACAGAAGCTAGGCTCACAGAAAAATGTAAGAAATACTGCTATATCCTTGGTCACAGAACTGCAATAAAGCTCTAACAAAGACATTAAAAAACAACAAAACAACCCTCAGGAGGGAAGTCTTCATGTGAAACCACAGTTTTAAGTGGTTCTGCATTGTTGGGTGGGGGTTGACCCTGGCTGGAGGCCAGGTGTCCAAAAAGGTGCTGCTCTATCACTCCTCACCTGGCTGAGGAGACAAAATACCATGAAAGGCTCATGAGTTGAAATAAGGACAGGGAGAGGTCACTCACCAATTACCACCAGAGGCAAACCAGACTCTACTTGAGGAAATTAAATGACATTATTACCAATCAAAATCAGAGCAGGGTAATGAGAAGTAAAATGATTCCTAAAGAAACACCTTCCCCTCACCCCAGTAAGCTTGTTCCTGGGTTTAACTTTATTCCCAATTCTCTACCTCCTCCCCCTCTGCAGTGGAGGGAGACAGGGAATGGGGGTTACAATCAGTTCATCACATGCTGTTTCTGCTGCTGCCTCCACAGGGGAGTCCTCTACACACTTCTCCAGTGTGAGTCCTTCCCACAGACTACAGCTCTTCACAAGCTCCTCCAGTGTGGGCTCCTTCCACAGAGTGCAATCCTTCAGGAAGAAGCTGCTGCACTGTGGGTCCCCTTGGGGCCACAAACCCTAGCAGGAAACCTGCTCCAGTGTGGGCTCCTCTCTCCACAGGTCCATGCCAGGAGCCCACATTGTGGGCTTCCCATGGGGTCACAGCCTCCTCTCAGGCATCCACATACACTGGTGGGGGCTCCTCCACAGGCTGCAGGTGGATCTCTGCTCTACCATGAACCTCATGGGCTGCAGGGGACAGCTGCCTCACCATGGCCTGCACCACACACTGCAGGGGAATGTCTAATCCAGTGCTTAGGGCACCTCCTCCTCCTTCTTCTTCTTCTTCACTGGCCTTGGTGTCATGTAAGTTGTTTCTCTCACATGTTCTCATCCTCTCTTCTGCAGCTGCAATTACTTTTTTCCCCCTTCTTACCTATGTTACCTGAGAGGTGCTGCCACCACGGCTGATGGGCTCAGCCCTGGCCAACCATGGGCCCACCCCACACCCAGCTGACCCAGCTCCATTAGACACTTGCAGCTTCTTGCAAAGATAAGATTCTTGCAGCTTCTCACAGAAACCACCCCTACAGCAGTCCTCCCCATCCTGCTATCAAAGTCTCACCAGGCAAACCCAATAAAATTGTAGAATAGGAATAAATTCTGAAAATTAAGGAAGCAATGAGCAGAGGCAGTCTAAGAAGGAGCAAAACGAAACCACAAGGTTGCTGTCTTGGAAGCAATCAACAACAGACCACACAGAACCTCTCCTTGAGCCACCATCCAAGAGCTGATATGATGGTAATTAATCATCAGAGGGGGACATTAACCAGACATTGGCTAGTAATACAGCATGTGTGGTGAACAACCTCACACAATTAAAAGTAGCTTCGTGTTTCAGAAATTAGAGGAAGCTACTAGAAGAATGGGCACTTTTCACTTCAGCTTTGACTAGAAGGTACAAACTCATTGAAACTGGACTCAGAAGTTAAAGACAGAAAGTATGTGAAGTGACCACAAAGTTAGTATTAGAAGAAAAGATTCTAACACTGAATCCTTCTGGCAGAGGCAGAGCACAAAGATTTTTATGCACGCACTCAAAAAAGCATTGACTTTTTCCTTACCATGTGACCTGAAACGTATTTAATACATGACCAAACACCAGTATTTGCTGTATCAGGATGGGTTTGCACCCAGGAACACAATGAGAATAGCTGTATTTTAATCAGATAAGAGATATAACTGGATGTGACACAACATGTATGCTTTCACCATGTGATTACAGGGGCCCCTTTCAATTCATACCATGTAACCAGAATGTGCCACAAAACTTTGAGATTGAAAGGAACCACCATAAGGAAATGGGCTACCAGTACCATCTAAACTGCAGCCTCCTTTTGGTTTTAGTCCAAAGGATCCTTGGGAGAGTGGGCACAAAGGATTTGGACATGATGAATTGCTCTGGTGAGCTGAATTTGGCCTGCTGGCCAAAGTTTCTCACTGCCTGTTCTGAGGAAAATACAGTGGGAGTAACAGAATCAAACCAAGAGACTTCATAAAAAACCCTCATGGAACAGGCTGACGTGACTTTTAGACAAGTAATCTAAGAGATGTACAAGAGCAGAGAGCTGGCAGTTACTGAAAGGGACTATATTAAATACACAATAGCAATTCAGAGGCAGGAGTGTTCAAGACTGTTTTAACTGCAACAAGGGAGCTTTCCTGGCCTGAAAAATCACACAATAATTAAAAAGAAAAGTTTGTGTGCATGGCTAAGGAGTGGTATAAAAAGATAAAGAGACAGTGCTACCATGTAGGGATAAAATCAGAACAAGGATGGTACAGAAGTGAGTTTGTAACTAGTGAAGAAGATAAATGGCAACAAGCACAAGTTCCACAAATAGAATAAAAAGACAAAAGACAAGGTTTATAACTTCAGAGGAAAAGGCACAAGTTATAATTCATACAAAGTAGCATGAATTGTTAAATGTCTTCTTTATTTCAGCCCTCAGCAGCAAAGTTAACTGTGAACAGGTATTTAAAGAAATTCCTTCTAGGGGGAGAGAAACGGTGAGGTCAAAGTGGAAAAGGTAAGTTAAGAGTAAAGGATAAAGTTAAAGATAAGATAAAGATTTTCAAGTCAGCAGACACTTAGGAAATCAGCCCTTCATGCTTAAAATGTTGATCAAAGTGACATCTTCAGAACTAAAGAGATGACAAGACAAGCAGACTAGCACATATTGCTAAAAGAAGGAAGGACGACTTAGGAAAACAAAGACTTGTCAGCCTAACTTCAGCCCCTGGACAGATTTTTCATCAAGTTATTGTGCAATCAGTTAGTAAATAAATGGGAAGAAGATGATAAGAAGCAGCTGAGGTGGGTTGTTCAGGAACAGATTTCAACAAAACCAGCCTTCTTTTACAAACTACCTGATTTCAGAGTTATAAAAATTAATAAAAGTGACATAGATTTGACACATGCTCTTAAATTAGCTAAGAGAACATCACAGACCTGTGTCAGCCACATGGTGACACAGGTGAAAAACAGCTCCTGGAAAAATAACTACGGGAGGAGAAAGCCGGACCAAGGCAGGCCGGGCCACTGGATTCGTGACCCCCGCTCGGGCGGCACTTACGGGGCGCGGGCTGAGGCGCGGGGCTGGCGGGAGGCCGGGCGCGGGCCGGTGCGCCCTGGGCGGCAGCGCGGTGCGGAGATCCAGCCC
>VZRX01022841.1:1823-25414 GCA_013398075.1 Notiomystis cincta
CTGCAGAACAAAAAACCCCAAAATGCCAGGGGATGAAACAAACTGGCTGGCCATGTGGCAAGGGGGGAGCAAAATGGCG
Organism: Notiomystis cincta; assembly: GCA_013398075.1. NCBI lineage: Eukaryota > Metazoa > Chordata > Aves > Passeriformes > Notiomystidae > Notiomystis > Notiomystis cincta. The sequence continues at coordinate 1,903 of VZRX01022841.1, forward strand.
TCTGCTTTTCCTCAGGGAAGGAAAAAAGTTCATACAACAGCTCAGGCAAAATAGATGGGAACCTGTTGAACCTCCGGTGTTGGTCTCCTCCTCCCAGCACATCAAGCTGGTGGGTTTTGGTGTCTTTTCTCTAGTTGGTTCCGCTTTTCCTGAGGTCTGGGACCTGGCAGAGTGGTTGCTGTGGCTCCCTGCAGTTCCCCATTGACCGTCTCCTGGAGATTATCTGATCTCGGACCAAAACCAAGCTGAACAGTTCAAGAAAAAAAATCCAGCCAAAGGATTGCTGCTTCAGTCTCTTCAGGCCAGGGAAAGGGCACAAAAGAAACTTCTTTCTTAAGCTAACAAAAAGCCAAGCTAGCTAAGCCGCAAGTACCCAGCGATCTGCACTGCAGTGAGCATGCCTGGGAGTGAAGCTTTGAACAAAGCCCGCAGGAGCCCCCAGGGCTCCCACTCCTTCTCCGGACCCACCTGAAAGTTACAGCGACCTTTTCTGGGCATAAAGGAATAGAATATCATAATAAAATCAACCTAAGACACTGGGTGAGTAGGTAAATTAACTAAAGAGAGAACAGACCTTACAAGAAAAGAATCACCAAACTCATTTCCCAGAGTATCATAGTTTCAGCCAGGACAGGGTTAATTTTTTACAGTAGCTGGGAGGGGGCATGGCCAGACCCTAATGTTNGGATCACTTGAGCCTAGGAGTTGTGGTCTGCCATCACTGTGATGAGTGGGTATGGCTAAGACCTGGGTGTCATTTGATACCACCTCATGTCATTGCCAGGAGTAAGAGACTTGCTTTCTGTTCTGGACAAAGCATGGTGGGGAAGAGCCAGTCATGTGGTCTTTCTGTGTAAATAGTTTCTTTTTCTTATACCTTTTGTGACTAATGTTGCTGTTACTAGTCCTTTTCTTATGTCATTGCTGTTTCCAGTAAATTAGTCTTATCTCAACCTGTGATTTTTAACTTTTTTGCCTCCAATTCTCAACTCCATCCCACTGGAGTGGAAACGGGTACTAAGCAAATGGCATCTGGTTTGGGAGAGTCTTGGTGGGGGCACTGAATTGAGGAGTATTATTCCTGAATCAGGACATAAATATATCAAGGCAAGAAAGCCACAAATATTAAATGTTAATCTTGTATGAATGAAGCTTTTAATTCTGATCAAAAATACTTAAGTAAACTTTTTTGCATTTATGGTTCAGCATTTTGATACTTCTTTCAATTAGTCTAGTTTGATTTTTCTCCAGAAATTCTGAGTTGCCCAATATATGCAAATCCTAGGGTTTTAATCTATATGAATGATGAATATTTTTTATATATTAATTAGACCAAACTGAACCGAATATTGCTCTGGAATGGAATTGTCTGAGCCTTCTGATCCTGCCTGTTCAGGTCCCTGCCTGTAAACAAGTCCCTGAATGCAGAACACATGGTACCCAGGTATGCAAAAGGAATAGAGGCCTGCTGCCAAGAGGTTAATGACATGATCTACATGTCCCTGAAGAAAAAAAACTTTTACTGGAGCAAAGACTGAGAGGTAATGAAAGAGTACAAAGACTATAGAGACAATGAAAGAAGAAAAAGTACTGTGTAAGCCAAAATAAAGGCATAAAAATTACATAAAATAGAATAAAATTTATTTACACAAAAATGAAATGTTTCCAGTAAAATTTTCCAAGTTACTCAAGTAAAAGTTCAGATCCTAAAAGTCTCATTAATTCTGGTATCATAGATGGCCACTTAACAGTGAACAAGGGAATAAGAATGAGAGAGCATCTTCAAAAGTGATGACTCACTTGATGCACTTGGTATCTACACACCACTAGAAAACCCCCCCAAAAAACATGAAACTCCAAGAGATCCAGAGTATTTTCATCTGCAGAAACCACTTTTATGAAATAGGTCTCCTTCCTTCTGCACTGAGATGCCCTTAAAGTACTTTGCATCATGAAAATCTACTACAGCTTTAGGCATGTCCTTTAATGTTTTTCCAGTGACATTAACCACAAGTGAAGAAAACTGAATACTATTTCACTTTACACTTTACCCCACACTTCGTTGCAGTATTTAAGGAACTTTTTTTTCCTGAACTATTTGGAAAAAATTCTATTATCATCTAAGAATAATCTTTCAAAGGGATGGAAAAGCAAAATAATTACACAATACCTAGGTTATTTTGAAAATTCTAAGTTAATATATAACAGTAATAACAAATAATTAAAATACATTAAATGCATGAAGGAAAATAGATTTTAAATACTTTTGAGAAAATGAAATCCTTTTCTACAGTTACATTAATATAATTTACAGTAGCAAATGGTTGTGCTTTTCATGGCTCAATTCATTTAAATGAGAATGTCTAGGGAAATTTCAAATCCAATTTTACCAACAGAACTCAACCTCACCTCTATTACCAGACACATTAGCAGCCATGGTGGGTAGGGTTGGAACCAAATGATCTTTAAGGTCTCTTCCAAACTGAACCATTCTATGACTATATAAATGACAGCAGGATTTACTTTTTCTGATAGAGAACATCAACAGAATCACTGTGTAAAATATGGCATCAACTACTCCAATCACTGCATTCGTTAAACCCCTGCAGCTAAACCAAAGAAGCTGAGAACGTTTTGTTAATAAGGTGTAAAAATGCAGGTTAATACAAGTTCTTGACCCATCATGACTGGCCAATAAAGCCCTACAATGAGAGAAGGTCCAGAGGAGATGGGCATGAGCAATGAGGGTCAGAGAACAGCCTGGGTTATGACTGATCAAGCTGATTATCTCAACACAAAGGAGACAGAGGTGGTGTTATGTTTTAGGTAAGTGTTGAGTAGATCAATTAAATATGTCACAGTTGAATAGATAACTAATGGAATAAATGCTTCTTCCTCAATTCATTAGAAGTGTGTGAAAGCCTGAGTTAGCCAGACCCATAGGGGGAAGAGGTGGGGGTGAATGTTTGGCTCAGCCCAAGACAAGGTATAAAAATTGAGCAACTAACCAAAGATTTTCAGCAACAACAATGGGTTTGAACTGGCCTCAACATACATACTGAAAAGACAATTAAAAGGAGGCAAGTGGGAGAAATAGCTGATTATTGTTTGCCATGTTTTTCTTTTGTTATGTTTTTGGTGGGTTTAGTTATTTTCACAACCCAATTCCCCTGGACCTATTAAAATTTCTTATCTTTAGAACTGTGATGACTTTCTTTGGTATGAACAGTTTTAGGGAATTTTGTGGTTATCCAGAATAATTTGTACGAAAAACAGGTAAAACATCCAGAGTTTTCTAACATAATTTTTAATTTTCTTACCTTCCATGGTACATGGTCTCTTTGGCTTCCTATATGAATTAAATAAATTATCGCACCTCCTCCAAGAAAGCAGAATTGATTTTTTGCATGATATCACCATCCTGCTGGCTGCTAACTGCTAGTCTCTTCTCCTTTCCCTCATTTCTCTTTGGGGTAGATAAATGAATAAGCTACTGCTTTATGGTTACGTAGTAGTTGATACAAATGTGATTTTGGCATTTCAGACACTCAAAATTTATGTAGAAAATTAGCGCCATTTGCTTGTCACAATTAATTATTCGCATCCTCACTCTGAAGATGCTGTGAAATCTGGGAAAAGATAAATATTCACATAAATAACGAAAGATGGGGAACACAAAAAGGAAAAAGAAAGTCTAACTTCCTGAGATAAATTAATATAACAACATATGGGCTGGATTATTTCAGATGTTAATTTGATCTGGAACATCAAAGCAGAAGAGCTACACTATATTATTAAAATATGTTTGCTATTTCATTTTTCCATCAAAAAATATACTTCTATGCAATAGAAAGACTTCGTAGTTTATCTTTTCTTAGTGGTAGTAGTGGATGCATGTTCCTCAGGTTAATTGTATTGAAACTGATAGGAGTTTAAAAGCATAGTTTACTTTAATTTTAAAGTATGAGTAACCTTTCCAATATTAGAAATAATTCACATTTTAAATGGAAATTTTCTAATGTGAACCATATGTGAATATTTGACTTATACCATGTGCCTGAAAGGCAAAATAAAATTTCCCAGAAAAGCAAAGTAATGTGTTTCCTTTGTGCACTTCAGCCAAGAGATGTTAATGTCAGTGAATAGGTAGCAATCTCCCCACCAAAAAAGCAACAAAACTCCATGTTATGGAGGAAATGGCAAAGAAATTGGAATAAAGAGAAAAAGTCAATAAGCTAGTTTCTAGTCTGCCAGGGAATTTGCCTGGGGTGCAATAAAGCAGCAATACTATGGAATATTTGACACAAACATAAATCTGTCTCATTAATACACACTTTGCTGTCCATACATGTTACAGACTACAGTAAGAGCCCAGAGCACCTCACTGAGAAAGTTAAGGCAGATTTTGAGAAAATGGGTCTTGTGATATGCTGGGAAAGTAGTGACCCAGGAAAGGACTTCTGTCGCCTCAGAAATTTATCATTCACTGCAGCAATGTGACAGGCTTAGTATCGTCAAAACAGAAGAGCAGCAACCAAGAGGAAGCACCTACAGCTGGCTCCAATATTCACAGAAGCATAGAATGGCCTGGGTTGGAAGGGACCTTAGAGACCTCCTAGTTTCAAGCCCCCTGCCATGGACAGGGACACCCTTCACTAGACCATGTTGCACTAGACCAGGGGACCTCCATTCAACCAGAGATAGAACAATTCCAGGCATGGGGCATCCTCAATTTCTCTTTGCAACTTCTTCCAGTGCCTCAGCACCCTCAAGGTAAAGATGTTTTCTCCCAATATCTAATGTGAATATCTAATCTACTATCTTTCATGTTGAATCGTTTCCCTGTGTCCTGTCATTACATTCTTTTGTAAAAAGTCTCTCTCCATCTATCCTGCAAGTTTCCTTCAGGGGCTGGAAGGCTGCATTATAATCATCTCCAAGTCTTGTCTTTTCCAGGCTGAACAACCTCAACTCTCTCAGCCTTTCCTGGTAGGAGCATTGCTTCATCCCTCTGATCAATTTGGTAGCCTCCTCTGGACTTGCTCCAATGGGTCAATGTCCCTTCTCTGTTGGGGGCCCCAGAGCTGGATGCAGCACTGCAGGTGGGGTCTCAGCAGAGCAGAGCAGAGCAGAGCAGAGCAGAGCAGAGGGGCAGAATCCCCTCCCTCACCCTGCTACCCACGCTGATGTGGGTGCAACCCAGGATGGGATTGGCTTTCTGGGCTCCAGGTGCACATTGCTGGGTTGTGTCCAGCCTCTCACCCATCAGCACCCCCAAGTCCATCTCAGATTCCTGAAAATTAAACACTTCCAGAGGAGAACTTTGAACACGGAAGTGAGCAATAATGTTAGCCCATAGAAAGTTTTTTTCTGCATCCCAGAGGTAATAATAATATATGTATTATTATGGAATAATATTTGGAATATATGGATCATGGAAAACATAGCGTTATTCTTTGTAAGAGACAATATAATAATGAATACATTTTGGTAATGAACCCTTTTCTATTAATAAATATGCAAGAAATAGTACAATTTAATATGGGAAAGCTTACTAAAATCTATAAATGTTGCACACAACTCGTTGAATAATTCATTAACCTTTTAACACATTTCCTAGAACAGCCATGTAAATTACTGTTATCAGAGGCCTAATTCTAATTTTTTGTTTTGTAAATGGATTCCTTTTTTCCTTACACAATCTGAAAGTTTAATGGCAAAGTGATCAACATGGAGCTTTGCTAATTAAATCAGTTGAAGGATATTTAGGCTGACATCATGCTAGGTGCTCAAATTAAGAGGTTGTTCCATTGCATTACATATAACACATTTATCATAGATAAACTAACAGCCTGTTAATTTGAATTAGCAGATAATGGAGGAGAAAAATTAATTTTTACAGTACTGCCTGTAGTAGATACACAGCTCTACTAACTGTAGCTTTACATATTTCTGAACAATTAGAAGGGGTTTTAATAATGTTGTTTTCAGTTTGAAATGAGAAAAATAATACTCCTCACTAGTGATTTACTTATGTGACCATATCATTACCAAGGATCTGCACCTATTCCTGTGTTGACAGATTGCTAGTAAGTAAGAAACCTTAGAAAAATCCATTTAAGTTTAGAAACTTTGACTACACAGCTTTAATAAAATTCGCTGTAAACCATCTAAATCAAACCTTATCTCTAAACTGCTATCTGGGCATTATCATCTAGATGGTAGTATTCAGTTAGTGTAAAGCGCAGAATTTTCATGTACTCAGCTGCAAATTAATTTAGTCTTCAAAGTTTCTCAATGCTGTTGAATGCCCACATCATTCTCTTTCAAAGTTATCAATAAGAAAAATTATCGAGTTAATTAACAGTATAGGTCTAGAAATTATACTTGGAATTATAGAAATTGTACTTTGGAGCTCCACTGGAGCTCCAAAACGCAGGAATGAAAAACTGCTTTACCAGTAGACTACCAGCAGCCTTTACTATCATTGAGCAGGGCCACCAGAGCAGTTCATGAAAATCCTACCATCTGAAAACCACCACAACTACAAAGTTTAGCTGGAGTGGTATGCAGGCTGCAGCCAACAGTACAGACTTGGCTTCAGACCAAAGTCACATGTGCACAGATGCACAGGGTAACTGCAGGGCTCTGCCAGCATCAGTCACAACACTGCTGTGCACAGAGATTCCCTGTGTGAACAAAGGAACACATACAGAGATAGAACACATGGAGAACACCCCAAGAGCTACAACATAATAAATAGGTCTTGAAAGTTCTTGTCTCTCAGTCCAGATCAAGTACATCACATCAGACAGCACTAGAAATATATTTGGAATTGGTTTGCCAGGTCCATACATGGACCTTAATGTCAGACTGGTAAACTTAGCAAATGAAAGACAATCCAGGAGCATCTTTTTCCTTTCTTTTGTCTCTGTATTAAGACAAACTGTTACCACCTGACCCCCTCTCCTTTTTCATGTCAACACCAGTGAGTATGTATAATCATCCATACAGAGGCAGAGGAGCAGGGGTTGAATAAAATTGCAGCAAGATTGTTTCTGATATGCCCCATAAGCTAGTACACTAATGCATACAAAAGGAAATGTATATCTGCCAACAAAAGAAGAATGACACTGTTTTCCTATCAGATTAAGTGCAGACTGCTCATGAAATTGCTGACTCAAAAGAGCAGAACTCCTCCTATCTAAGTAATTTCAATCAATGCAGCTGTCTTTTCACTCGAGAAATCAACCTGTCCTGTCATCAAAGAAAAAAAACAGATCAGATAAAACAAGGTCAGTCAGTTTAGAATATATGAAAAATGCTCCAATTTTTTAAATTAAAATCCTTGCTCTCCTCATTTTCCTTCCAAATGACTGAAAGAAAAACAGAAGCAAAGGCTAAGAGTAAATATTAGCATAGATACCAATATAATATAATTAAGATTAAAAGTTAATTAAGAATCTGTACCTGAAATGGATTATACTTAATCATTAAATTTTGCCCATATTTTATAGTACTAATGTCAAGTGTAATCTCATACATGGTGCTGATTCAGCTACATATGTAGGCAATACAGAAAGCCTGCATACTTCTCAATTATCAAAGTTCCATAGTTAAAGATATTTTTTGGGGTAAAGTACCTCCTAATTTCCACATGAGGTGTTCCCACTATACTCCAAAAAAAGTTATCTGCAAAAGGTAAAACAAGTGCTTGTTTGCCTAAAGCAAGTTTTTGGTTTTTTGCTAAGAACTCTATAGATTTTCAAGAAAGGCCAGAGACCTTTTCAAGATATGACTCACAATTAAAATCAAAATACACAGATGTGTTAAACTTCAGAGTTCATGCTTTGTGAATCTTTAATACCAAGAGATGCACTGCTGCTTGCCTAGTTTTCAGGTTTAGAAATATCTACAACTATTATCCAGCTTGACTGATTTACCTTGCAATAATTATTGACTGCTGTTGCTATGCAATGGACAAGACTAAAGCCCTGCTTACTAATGAAAAGATCTTCCAAATCAGATCAGTCCTTCATTTCTTTCAAAGTAAACTAAATCAGTGTAGGATAAACTATAACTTTCTCATACATCACCTCTACCTGACACTAAGAAATTACTAGGATTTTGTGGGCTGTTTGAAAACTTGCACAAGGCAATGGTGATTACAGCTTTCACGTGGACCAGGAACAAAACAGAAGGCAGTGAGGGAATGCTAATATGCTTGGAAAACACCTTAAAGCTTCCTCTCCATTTCATACTACCCACAGGAAAATTGTATCATACATCATAGATGGCTTATAGAGGATGCTAAACCATTTCTGTAAGAAGAGGTGCTCAAACATAACTTGAAATTAAAGAAGTTGGATCTTTGGAAGAGATCCAGATTACAGAGTGTTCACAAATTCTAATCTGCTTATTCTATAAGCTGTGTTTCACACTTGGCATGTACAGAAATAAGAAAAACCATTATAATTTGGAGAAGTGATTAAAATATTGTTGGATTTAACCTAGAAAATGATGGTTTTCAGAGACTAATAAATGTTCACGTAAAACAAAGAGTTTGGTACTTTTCTCTAAGTTGATATTACATATGCTAAAACTGCTATTATGCCTATATGTCATATCTCTCTATATATAATCATATCTATATATAAAACATATATATAATTCTAGCTATGTCGTTCTTCTGATGAAAATTTAAGAGAAAATTTCTCCCTTCAATAAATCTGCATTCTGAGTTCTTACCTTGATCTGTTCTCTTCATTCTTCACCTCTGCTTCTCAGAGCATTGGTCATAACCTCCAAACTTTACTGAAGCTTTCAGTGTTTCAGGATGCAAATGCAAACTTCTATTTGCATTATTAAACAACTGCTGTTTTGGATAGTGTCACTGACACTGCATCAGTTCACTTATGTGGGTTTTCTTGAAGCTACCTATTATTGTCTTGCTCATAAACACAAAAATCTTCTGTTTGTGCTGAATGGGTTTTGCTTTAACTATATTCAGCTGATCTTTTCAGTCACTTAAATGACAGGCAGCACAGACTGGTACTCTTCACTATCGTGGTATATTGGTTGTATATGTTATTTACCTCTACTCTCATGCAAGAATATCAAGAACAAAGTGACCAAAGGCTTTGCAGTCTTGGTGTGCTTGAGCAGAGGCTGGCTAATGACATCCCCAGGAAAGAGGCAATACACATCAGAGAGCACCTCAGAGTAAACAAGAACTTTCTGTCGCTCACTGATAACTTTTTCTAAGGAGTTTTGGTATGAATAATTTGATACAGGCAGTATAGAGTATTCACTAGAATGAACAGAACAAACCTTGAGTCTGAGAAGAGTTTATAGCATAAGTCTAAATTACTGTACACTGCAAAACAACATCTATTTTGTATAATGGTTACTGAATGCTATTTTACTATTTTGAGAGAAAGCATTACCTGTAGTACTCAAACATTTAGATCATATTTAGATCAGGAAATATAAGGTTGGAACTTCATCAGGATAAATCCCTAAAGAAGTCATATTATTTTAAAAGCTATGTAAAGTCTATTCAACTTTTTTACTAAGGAAGCACCACAGTTAACTACTTCCCACAGATACAATTGCATTGGTCTTACTGACCAACCAGTCTGAATTTAAAACAAGCACTTGCTAGACCTCGAGATTTTTCAGGAAATTTATACATTGAATACATATATATATATATATATATATATNATTGATATATATTAATATCAATCATATTCTTATTAATAATAATATATTTACTTGCATAACAGTAGGGCCCATAGGACTGGAATACTGACATTGCTATTGAGGCACTTAGAATAAAGGCTCAACTCCATGTACTATGAAAAGTAATTATTTCTGCCCTACATTGTTTAACAGATAAATCACACATGACAAGTGGCCCAGAGAGGCATATGCCAGTGCAGTAACTTGCTCAAGGTTATACAGCAGATCCTCAGTGGAGCCAAGAATAGGAATTGGATATCTTGGCACCAACTGGACTACTATATGTACTAAAGTAAGCTGATCAAGTGTGATGTAAAAGGTGTGTCCTTTTTAGAATGAAATTTTTGATAAGAGAAGAAATATTTCAATACCATGTCTAGGATTAGCAGTAATCTTTTTTCTCCAGCCTTTGAAAGCTGATGGTATAATGATAGCTCCATGAGATAAGAACTCTTTCATAAAGCATGTACCAAAATGACAGTTTCCTTGCATGTGAAAGGCCACTGACTTCCAAAATAATTACATTGAGGAAGACTACTAATTTGTAACCTCGGCCAAAAAATTGTGGCAGGACGCATCCTCCCCCTCTCTACCACAGGTGGNAGAGTACACTGTAAATATATGTCTTGTCTAGTCTATGATTTAAGATAACAGAGTTTATTATTTTTCAAAGATAATAAAAATCTAATTGGAGAAAGGCAGCACAATCTTCAATGGAGTAAGGTACCTCATTGATAAATGTATTGTTATTTCCAAGCCTTAGAGATTAAAGCTATTCATTTCTGATTTTCTTTTTCCAATTATCNAAAAATTGTGGCAGGACGCATCCTCCCCCTCTCTACCACAGGTGGCTGGTGCAGATATAGAAGAGAGAACCAAGGCTGAAAGGCCCAGAAAGGGGTTATCTCTGGTGCCAAAAGGATCAACATATAAGAATCAACATCTCAGTCTGGAGAGCAGATTGGGAAAGAGAAAAAAGAAATACTCTTTGACTGAGAGACCCTGTTTTACAAACTATAAAAGACACACGAGTTAGCACAGAGGCAGAAGCCCTCTACACTCACACCCCCTGAACGTGTGGGGGACTTCTCCTGGAGATTGGATGCAGACTCCATGGTTACTTTCCTGGGAATTGAGGGAAAGGATCTCGATGTGTGCCCCATCAGCAATTGGATGGTAAGATACACTGAATCCTAAGTGTTATTATTTCTTTGCTAGCTGTAAAATTAATGGTACCTTTAACCTTGTGCTGTATATACCTATGAGTAGTTTTTTGTGGTCTTTATTCCTGTATAGTACACAGTTTAAGTCTTATGTCTGTTAGTTTTGAGCCTATTAAATAAATAATTCATTCTATATTAGACCAAATCAGCCATTATTAAAGAACCTGTGAAGGAAAGTGGGTTTTGGGGTGCTGGCCACCTCAATAAAGCTACTGCCTGCTGCTGGAGGCCTGGGCAAAAGGCAGGGACTTTTCTAAACTCACACATCCATTCATAACAAAAACCCCATGTACTGAATGGCATTCCAAAATTTTCAGGATTTATATACTAAAATTATAGGGGAGACTACTTTAATAAACATTGTTATTACTTTTCTTTAGAGGCTATTACCTGATTATAATAGCAATTTAAAAAAGAAACATTTAAAGTGTCTTCATTTTTAAGTAGGTGCTAGTTTAAAAAAGAAAACAACCACTCCAAACCAACAATAAAAAAAAATCCTTGCAAACCACAGCCATGAAAAAACACTGAGAACCCTCAATAAGCAACTGGAAATTTTATAATTATCAAATTCCATGTGCAGTTGTTCTTTCTCTCTACCTCAAATATTACTACTACTGTTCATGAAAATCCTGTATGACAAGGAACAAGGTTTCCCAAGATGCTATACTAATACCTAAGAAAATGGCTACTTCAATGAGATCAAAAATAGAAGAAGAAATTACATCACTGGCACAGTTGTACCTACCTGAAAGCTGACATCTCTATTAATAGTTACTGAGATTTTATGAGAGATGGGAAATTTGAGACAAGTAAGGGGAAAGGAGATAAAGACAATCAGGGCAAGCTTTCTGGAAGCACAGATTACCTATACTGTTGTAGTAGAAGATATCCAGGTGGAATTAGGTATTGTGTCTGAGTCAGCACAGCTCCTTGCTCAGTATAGTTTTCCCAGTTTAAGGTACTCAGAGAAATCCTCTACACTAGCAAAAACCTGAAATTTATGCATTGCATGTCCAACTTCATATTAAAAAGGACACATTTCTATACTGGGGGTAAGTTGTGCCTTTACAAGCCTCAGTATCTACCCAGAAAGAGATTCTGTGGAATGGAGGGGCTGATAACTGCTTTAGAATCATCTCAAAACAGATTTTGAAATTTTGAGCATTTCTGAGAATGCTCTTTCCTAGGCCTTGTTTGATTTATAGCCCTACCTACTGCACTGTTGTGTGAATCTATTTCCCTGCAAAGATTAAAATATAAAATGAAAAATGGATATGCAAGCATTATGAATAGGTTTTTACATTACATTCTTTTAGCTGTGATTTGTACTTGTAAAGGCATTCCTCTTGTTGCAAAATTTGCATGATGCAATATTTTCTTAAGAAAGGATGATTTTGGCACTTGTTCTTTGTATACTTTTCAAGCCTCATCCACAAGGTGATTTAATCCATGGAACAGAGAGCAGCTAACAAGATCTAATTGAGGTCCAGGTGTTAGAAAGGCAAATTACTTTTTGGCAGAATTACTTTGCTACCATTTAGGGCTGGACATGCTTCAGTTATCTCAGACCAAGGGGAAGGTTAACAGAGCTTGGGAAGAGGGATCTACCACTGCTAGTGGACACAAAGAATTCAGAATTTACAGGCCAGAAGGACATTTGGCAGAACCCCCAAGATAAGAAAGACTAATAAGGATAACTCAGCAACTGTGCTGAATCAGCTCTGGCTGGGTAAAAGGTAATTCCAGAAGGGAAAGATCACAACCACTGACTCAAGAAACTCACCAATTCAAAAGAGAAAGAGCATGCAGACTTATTAGTATGAGAAGTGAGCGAAATAGTGACCAATAGAAGAGAGAATATAAATTAACAAAAGAACTAAGTAACTTGTACCCAATGAACATTAATGCCTTTATTTATTAAAACATATAAACAGTGAAAAGTTTTGGTAGTTGTTGTGCTGACTTTTACCACCCAGCTCCCCTTTCTGTGCAGAACTGTAAATAAATCACATACATTGATGCTGTGTGTGGATTTGCCTATTGCACATCAGGCAAAAGAACCTATTTTGAGACAACATTTTCTCTGCTTCATTCAATCTGTTACTAGAAATATTAAAAGTCTTATTCTACTGTTTCTTCACATGGTACTTCATGTCTATAACTGCAGGTACTAAATAAAGAGATGTAGATCCCTGTAGGAAAGGACAATTCCACTGAAATCAGTAAGAGCAAACATGAGAAAAGGACCATTTTTAATTTCCTATTTTATTTTACCACAGAAACCTTTTTCTATTTTATTTAATTGCATATTCATGTTTGTTAATCACACCACACACACTTCTCACTCTAACTGATGAAATAGCAGATTATCTCTTCCTTGGAGAATGCCTGCCAAGGAATAACAAGTTTTAAAGAACTAAATGGCATACAAACCCAGTGCAGACTTCTTTAAAGAAAAAACCTCCACATTAGTATCAACTCATACAACTGGTGTTTTTGTTTAAAGTTACATTTTGCTTCTACAATTCTTGTTTTGTCTGCTTTCCTAATTAGCACATCATTTAGGAACCTAGTTGATTATGCCAAATTCTAGCATTATTCATTCTTTCCTACAGAGAAGCATTGAATAGGCAGATTGTGTGGATTCCTCTACCGTTTCCTTGACCATTTCAGGGATATTCATTTTCTTGTGTGCTGGAGAGTCATTTGAATGCAGAGCACTGTCACTTCTCTATGTAGCATTGTTAGCACCAAGATGCAATTATATTTATTAAAACACAGAGTACAATTCCTGTAACCCCCAGGAGCCTCCATCAGAATGAAAACTGGAGAAAACATTTGACATCTCCAAAGTGGATAAGCAGGCTGGGTTTTCTTTTTTCTGTTTGTAATGTATTTCCTTACAGCTGCACAATCTTACTACATATGTGATAGAAAGCTACAAGATATTACTACTCCTCAAACTTCTTCCAGAAGTAGCTGTAACAGGGCTTTTCTTGTTCAATCATCAGGCAGGCCATCAATATGCAGTTCTCTCCAGACAGCTTTTGCTCAACTAAATTTAAAGGCCTGCTTATATTGGTAGGCAAAGATAAAACCTATGCAGCTACTGCACAGATCTAAAATAATTCTGCTAAAAAGTCTGTTATTCTTGCATACTTTTAATGCATTTTAGCTCTATGGAGTCACACAGTCTGAAGGTTTTGGTCCCCAAAATAGGGACAGCGTGGCTTGCCAGGAAATCATCTGCATATTTTTTACTTTGGAATTTTCACTGTTCACTCACCCACCCTCATGCAGGAAGCAAAAACTTGAGCACAAGAAATTCCACAAGTAGGCAGGACCTCATCTTATTTTTCTAATGTTTTCTTCCATTAGTACATCCTTTTCAGCTGCAACTTTCTATTGCCAGAAAACTTGGTAACACAGTGAAGACTCTCCTTATGGGCCAAGAAATATAATTACCAGTAAAATGAGCCATAGATATAAAAAGCTGAAAACCAGTACATATACATGCAATTAAAAACCCATTTAGTAAATATGGAGAAATATATTTTTAATAGTGCACTTGAAAAATAAGTTTCTATCTCAAAAATTGACAAGGAAATTTAGCTGGATCTCAAAATACTCCAAGACTGAAAAATCCAGCTTTTATTGATTCATCTGCTTGAGTTTGACTGGTTTTTTTTTGCCTTTGGGTTGGTTTCTGTGTGGTTTTGGTTTGTTTGTGGTATTTTTTTTCCTCCCTCCTTAATAGTTTATGAACTACTATTGCTTAAAGTTGATGTTTTACTTCAGACTAAATCACAAAATCCTGGTTATTTTCCAGATTCAAAACTGGCTGCAGCTTTTAGATAAGCCAGTTGAATGCTTTTCTGTACTGTACAGACCCATGACCTAGAGTATATTGCTCTGAGATGTTTGCTCCATCTAACTTAAAATTAAATTTTTTTAATTGCTCATTGGGGAGAAAAGGGAAAAAGCAAAAGAAAATGTTTATACATCAAGTAAGTATATTTCCTGATCTGAGAGATACCAGAAAAAGTGGTACTCAACCATACATAAAATGGCCTGGGTTGGAAGGAACCTTTAGGATCATCTAGTTCCAATAAATTTGCCATGGACAGGACACATTTCACTAGCTCAGGTTGCTCAGAGCTCCATCCAGTCTGGTCTTGAACACTTCCAGACCTATTTAGTATTACAATGCTAAAGTAACCATAGGTGGGTATCACTCAAACAGAGTGATTTCCATATTTCAGAAAATTTTTTAGAAGATAATCCATTTATACCTTAAAGCCTAAACTACAGTTTAAAATTACATTGCCAGAACACATAGCATGCTTTAATTTCTTTTAAATATTCAAAGTCCATTTCAAGAAGCTCCAGGTCCAGTGACCAGATCTACTTAGATCAGAACAAGTACAGTTAATTCTATGTATAGAATTAAATAATTAACAAATCTCTATTCTTCCAACAAAATTGGTTTTTTCCTCCCTTAGAAATACACAGTGATTAATGAGCTTTCGAATTTATTTTCACTTATTCACATCTACTTACAGAAAATAAAAGGTGAACATTAACATTTACCTATACTCTAAGTTTATAAAATTCATAGGTATAAAATTTCAGCTCCAAAAGCAACAGTCAGAGTAAAAAAGGAATTTTGCATATTGATATGAATCAGATTTCTAATAAGCTTTTGCATCTGGAGCACTGTGGGCTACTTAGTACATGAAAGACAAGGAGCTATTGGAGAGGGTCCAGCAGAGGCCACAAAAGTGATAAGGGATTTGGAGCATCTCTCTTATGAGGAGACTGTGGGAGCTGGGCCTGTTTAAACTAGAAAAGACTGAGAGGGCATCTCGTTGATGCATGTAAATATCTCAGTCAGCTGTCAGGAGGATGGTGCCAGCCTCTCTGCAGTGGTGTGCAGTGACAGGATGAGAAGCAATAGACATGAACTAATACACACCAAGTTTCACCCCCACATGAGGAGGAACTTTACTCCAAGGGTAACAGAGCTCTGTCCAGGGAAGTCATGGAGTCTCCTCCCTGAAAATGTCCCAAACCCACCTGGATGCATTCCTGTGACACCTGTGCTAGGTGAACCTGCCTTGGTGGGTGGCTTGGACTGGATGATCTCCATAGGTCCCTTCCAATCCTAACAGTTCTGTGATTAGCTGTGATTTCATAAAGTGAACATTACTGAATGCAACTTGACACTAAGCAGGAATTCAGCAATTAAAACACAATTTAATGTGTTTTCATTTGAGGTTTGAGGAGGTTGAAGTTTTGTTTTTACTTTGCATTAAATCACTTTTCTAAGTATAAACATTCAGCAAATTACTGTGTTTTACAGTATACATTCTCCATATTTTGAATCTTACTTTACAGCTTCATTTGCTGATTTCTTCTGTCAAGAATCTCAAGTGCACACTGAATTTTAAACACCACTTGTTTCCCCTTTTTGAAATCATAATCAAACAAAATATCCAAGGTGGATGTCTCTAATTTAGCATTTCTCTGACCAATACATTTACATTTGTAATGATTAAACATGTCATTTGGCTTAATATGCTCACTAAGAAATGCAGAAAAAATCCATTGTATTATTGATTTTAGATAGTATATGAATTTCTTCTCCCCAAAACTGTCAATGTAATAACCTTTACACTTTATATTTTTGTACTTCATGAAGAGTCATTGCCAAATATTACCACATAAATATTATTCTTCTATTTTCCAACACACTTGCTTGACACTGTAATACAGCATTTACACTGTTCAGGCATAGTATTGAAGGCAGTCTGTTCTCTCATCAGCATCAGCTGTGCAAGAAGTTACTTCTGTTTTACTGTGGTCCCTCATAATAAACAGGTTTTGCTATGCTTAGAATTTTTCAAGCATTGGGAGGGATATATTATTCATACAACATATAAATCTACCTAAATACCCTTCAGCTGGTAGAACTGTGGAAGAAAGCTTGCAATATGCATATTTCATGGGATGGTTTGGTGATATCCAGGACAGTTCCATATTTTAAATATTTCTAGCCTGCTTCACAGTGCATTTTCACAAATCAACACCAGAAACCCGAAGTGTTTTGTACAAAAGCAGAAATTCTTGGAAAACATTTTTTACTGCTTAAAGGAATGCATGCTTCATCTTGAGACTCAGGACCTAGGTTTTAACTCTTCTGCCGCCTGCACTGCTGATCTTCCTGACTGCTCATTCTGCCTTAACTCTCTTGACCACGTTCACTGGTTCAGGATAGCACCAAGATAAATACCTGCAAACACACACCAAATACGACTTTTTTGGTGGGGTGGACTCAACACACTTCAGTGGTTTCCACAGTCAAATGTGGACTCAGTAATTTTTTAAACATGGAACATTCAAGAACTGGATGCTGTCATGTAATTTGTATTTCTATTAATGTAAAAAGCTTTGCACCAGCTGTTATGGGTAGATGTTTTGGAGACTTTGTGCAGAGTTTCTGGAGGTTTGATGTTTTCATAAACACATCTACATAGAATATACATATACAATGTAAAACAATTCTTGTATGGCTTTTAGTGCTTCCTTAAGGAAAGCATAAAAAATTTAATTCCCTACTAACATTAAATATAAAAAAAAGTTCAACTTCACTTTTCATATTTAACCAAGACCACTCTGTGTTCCAAATATGAATTTTTGAACAGTTTCTTGAGTATACAATAAGGTCTAAATTTTAAGAATCAATATAACAATATATAGCAATAATTCCAACAACTCAAAATACTATTTTTATGAAGGTCTTACAAATACATTTTTATGAAAGATACTACAGGCCTCAAACTGCTTGTGAGCTTTATGCAAGGTGGGTGACAGTGCTTTCTTACTTTATTCTGTTTGAAGAGAACAACTGACCATTCTGCTCAGGTGCATTAAGTTCTCAATTTTATCAATCCAAATGTATTCTAAAAGTATGGGGAATGGATTCTGGACCTGAAACTACTATTTTTCTGCAATAGAATACGGACGTTTCAGATTAACCCCAAACCAAAAAGCAGCTTGCTTCTAATCCTGCAATTAACTTGCCATCTTTTAGATACTTTTATAACTCAATTTTCAACTGGTCTGCTAGCTCACATTTTATCAGTACAACAGTGATGTCCTCTCCCATGTGAAGCATTTTGTCTAGTTTATTAATACTGTTGAACCCTCAAGCATTTTTCATAAACATACTCTGAAGAACCGAAGAAAAACAAGAAGAAAAAAATAAAAAATTAAATAATCTCATAGAAAAATAATGCATAATTGAGAATAAATCCCACACTGTTTGAATTATTGTTTTCTGTACTATTTGATGTGTTTCCTGTACTTTATTATTCTCTCAAAAGATTTAAATGTCTTCAGTTCTTATGTAACTTTATGCAAGGTGGTTTTCTGAGAAGAGATACAGAAAATAATACAGAATGAAACAGGTGAAAGCAAAACTAGCTGGCTTGCTTTCTGTTGTTTCTTATACACGAATTTAAAAGCTTAAGCATATTTTACCTTATAAAGTATTTTTACAGTAAGATTAAACCTAATGTGAAAACAAACAAGATGAAATTATGCATAGAAACTAAAGAAACAGGAGATGCCACCAGATAATCCTAGAGGAGGTACTGCTGAGCACTTCCAGTACCATAACAACACAAGTACATGAATGATTTTTTCCGGCATAATTTCAACAGTTCAAGGAGTCAAGTTGCTTCAGCTTTCAGTGAGAACTCTAAATATTTTCTGCCTTATACTGACTCACAAACATACTTTCACAGAACTACATTATTTCCATAAACCACTTGTATTAATACCTATGAAGAGAAGGAAGGAAGAAAAAAAAAACAGCTTTCAGGGATCATTATGTTTGTTAGCCATTCATTAAATAAGAATTCCTCTACCAACAAAAATGCTCCAGGACAGCAAAACTTCCCTCTCTACAGCAAAAAAAAAAGCTCTTTCCAAAGAAACCCTCCAAAGACAGAAACATCACAACCTCCTCCAAAGAAAAAAACCCCAACAACAAAAAACCACCAAAACACAACCACAAAAACAACCTACACCCACACCCCCCTGAAAAAAAACAAAAACCAATCCAAACTTTAACCACCAGAGAATGAGTTTCTAGCCTTGTGTGCTTTTTGGGGGGATATTGGGGGAGGGGGGGGTTGTTTGATTTTCTAATTTGGTTTTATTTGTTTGTTTGTTTGATGTCTGTCTTGCAGTGAGGGCCCCAGAACTGGACACAGGACTAGAGGTGTGGTGTCACCAGTGCCAAGTGCAGGGGGACAATTATTTTTCCAAGACCTTGGTCCTTCTGGTCACGCTGTTCTTTATACAAAGTCTGGATGCCACTGACCTTCTTGGCTAGCTGGGCACAAATCTGAGTGCCACTGACCTTCTTGGCTAGCTGGGCACACACTGGCTCATGTTCAGTTGGCTACAGACCAGCATCCCCAGGTTTTTTCCGCTGCGCCGCCTCCCAGCCCTTCTTATCCCAGCCTGCAGCGCGCTGAGGGGTTGTTGTGGTTGAAGTGTAGGACCTGGACCTTGACCTTGCTGAACATCATGCATTGTCCTCAGTCTGTCTCTCTGTCCTGTCCAGATCCTTTGCCCTCTAGCAGATCAGCACCCCCACCCAACCTGATGGATTACAGGGGCCTCTTCTGCTCCCTGGCCCTGTCTACCAGCTCATGGGGCTGGTTGCCCTGAAGATACTGGTCTTTCTTTTAAAGATTGAGGCAAAGAAGGTATTAAGTACCTCAACTTTTCCCTCATCCTTGGTCACAGTGTTCCCCCTCCACATCCAATACTCTTTCCATGAATTTTCTTTTGATGTTAATATATTTATAAAAGCTTTTCTTACTATCTCTTACAGCAGTGGCCAGATTGAGTTCTAGTTGAGTTTTTTACTTCCTAATTTTCTTTCTACATGACTTAACATGTAGAAACTCTTCCAGAGTTTTAAGCCTCTTTTTATTTCTTCCCTGAGTTCCCGTAAAAGCTTCCAGTTCGGCCAGGTTAATCTTCTTCCCTGCTGGTTCATCTTGCAGCAAATGGGGATGGCCTGCTCCTGCACCTGTAAGATTTCTTTCTTAAAAGTACTTCTTTCTAACTTTCATGGACCTCTTTGTTATTAAGGGCTGCTTCCCAATAGATTCTCCAAACCAGTGTCCTGAATAAGCCAAAGTCCACCCTCAGGAAGTCCAAGATAGATATTTTGTTGACACCCTTCCTTCCCTCACTAAGAATCAAAAATCATCATTTCAGGGTCACTGTGCCCAAGACAGCTTCCAACCACCACATCTCCCACCAGCCCTTCTCGTTTTGTAAACAGCAGGTCCAGCTGGTGTGGCACCACCCCAGGCTCATTTACCAGCTATGTCTGGAGTTCTCTTCCACACACTGCAGGATACTCCTAGACTCCCTTCTCTCTGATGTGTTGCATTTCCAGGAGACATCTGGAAAGTTAGTTTCCCACAAGAAAAATGGCTAGGAATCATGAAACATTAGCCAGCTTACCGAATAGTTCATCTCCCTCTTCATCCTGGTTGGATGGTCTATAATAGACTCCTGATCACAGTACCTGCCTTGCTAGCATTCCCCCTGATTCTTACAGAGGCTCAATCTTATGATCTATACAGTCAAAACACTCTCTAATGCACAGAGCCGCCCCACTGCCTCTCCTTGCTTGTTTGAAGAGCTTGTAGCCATCCTTTGCAGTACTCCAGTCATGTAAATCATCCCAGCACATTTCTTTGATGGCAACTACATCGTATCCTACTGCACATCACACAGCATTTCTATTCAAGAACGTAAAGAGAAGAAGAATCAAACAAAATTCAAAGTCTACACTGAAATATCTTTAGAAAAAAAGTTCTAAGTGAGTTGCTCTCAATTACAGCATATCAAATTTTTAAGTCACCTAATGACTGTACAAATAGCTTGTTACACACTTTATGTTTCTGGAATTATGATTTACAAGACATTAAAAGAACAGAAGAGTGTTAATTCATTCCATAGTTTCTACAAAAGCACTCTCTTACTCTCTGTTAAATTCCAAATTGACTGTTTAAAGCTAAGCCCAAAAAAGAAATAAAACATCTAATTGATGTTTTATGATTAATCATTCTGTTTAATGATACTATGAATTGTCTTTTCAAAACCATCCAATCTGCCAGTTGCCTTTATCTGCAGTTTTTATGTGTTTTTCTACATATAAGGCTGCTCCTGCCTGCACCTGTGCTTACGTATATTATGATCCCTCCAATAGAGCTGACTAAGATTCTGCTAAACTAGTGATTAATTTACAAATATTGAACTTTTTATTCTGTTAAAAATATTTGAAATAAATTTCTTAAAAGAGAAAGAGTGTGTTATAAAATACACTCAAGCATTTCCGTAATGAATAAGGGGAGTCTCCAGCCTAGCTCAGATCTCTTGGGATCTCCAGCAATGTACACTTTCACAATAATGACCTGCAGTGCTGTCTACAGCCTCCACAGTCCCGTACACTCGAAATTCCTATCACTTCTACCTTCTTCTTCAGTAACAGTCCAGTTTTTTAAAGGTGCAAGAACAGAAGTTTCATAGAGGCATGAAATGCAGTAAATCAGGTTTACTGTTTGTTTTGACAGTGTTCCTAAAAATCAATATAGTACAATCCTTTTAGAACAATCATCCAATATACTTGTATCCAACAGATTATTTAGAAAAGGAAATGTGAGCATTTTAAAGCTATAGACACAATCTATGCTAGCTTTAAGTGTTTTCTATTTCCTAATTCATTAGGCATCCATGTTAGTCTACTTGCTCTAGATATACTTCAATATTTTGATCAGTGTAGAAAAGCCACCCACAATGTTTTAAAAAATTACTATTAATTTTAATTGGTAAAAAGAATGTTTTTTCTAAAATGGGAATGCAATTTCTGAAGAGAACAAAACAAATTATTTCTTTTTAGTCAACAATAGACTGCAATAAATTTACCCTTTTAAGACACCAGGTAAAAATAACATACTATTCTGCTAATGCTGCATATTCTATTGAAAAAAGTTGCAACAATCACACTTTTTTCTTTGCCATGATTTTTTAGCCTGAAGTCTTACTTCAATTTGACTTCAACCTCTGCCCAGTTATCAGCTGGGTATCTTTCTGACCAAGCAGGTGTACCTGTGACAAGTTTGGTATTATACAGTATCATATAAGTCTACACTGAAATAGAGAGCAGCAAGGAAGTCTGGTCCATATAATCCTTTAAATAATAACTACATAGTTCTACTGAACTCATTGACCTAATGGGATGTTGCTCAAGAATATACTAATACATTTTCCCTTAATGTTTTTTTTTTCAAGCCAAATTTAACTACAGACCTGACTTTCACTTGGAAAGAGATGAGAAATAGCTATGATATGGCATTAGAATGTAAAAAAGAGGAGGAAAATTACACATATTTTGTCATCCCTTCATTTCCATTGGAAGGACACCTATGTCACGATTTTAAACTAATAAGAAAAGGAATTATTACACTCATTAGAAAAAACAGCCAGTTATGTACAGTGCACATATTAACATCAGTTAATTTGCTGACATCAAAGATCCTTAACCATACACCAAATCCTAATTAATGCCAAAACCCTGAAAAAATGGGTCTGAGCTATTCTTGTGTATGATAGCAGCCTGAAAATTCATAATTCATGGTGCTGCTTTTTTCCATTTACTTCTGTAGAAACTATTTAATGCACACTGTTGAATATGTAACATTAATAGCAGTTGAACTTGGAAATACATCCTTTCTGACTGCTGGATTTAAAATTAACCGGAAGAGTGTGTGGCTTAAAAATTGACACATTCCTGAGTTTAAAAGCCAGATTTTTCATGGTGAACTTATTTAAAACCCTTGTCCTGACCTCATTAGTCCATGAATGCTGTGCAGATTAAATGCATAGCACAAGTACTAGTTGGACTACTTCACTATTTTCCCCCCCTGTACTTGACACCTCTGAAAGCAATTTCACAGGTCTAAATCTGTGAAATAAAGAAATAAAATATTGTGTCTAAATAAATTACTGTTAGTGGAAGAAAAAAAAAAAAGGCTATATGAAGAAGTCTGACAATTGCACCTGTAGAGTTTTTCAGTATGTTGGTTGTTTTCTTTCAAACAGAGAAGGTCTCTCATTCCAACTTCCTAGAACATCCAGATGCTAATTCACAACAAGAAAGTTGATGGAGAAGTTAAATTTCCTTGTCTGAATGCAACTGAATCACAGAAACTCAAATCTTGTTTCACCTTTGGCAAAACAAGAAACAAGCTCCTATTTTGCTGTTACTTTCAAGTGCTGTCAGGAAGGATTCATCCAATAAATGTTTCCATGCCCTTCTTTATAGCAGGAACAAGTTCTGATTTCAAGTAAATGTCATGGTTTCCCTCTGATTCCAAGGAAGACCAACATTTAGTCCACAAAACATAAACCCCAAGTATTACTGCAATAGGGCAGTTTCTTTTTTTTTT
>VZRX01022841.1:25445-50040 GCA_013398075.1 Notiomystis cincta
TTTTTTGGTTCTTGTTAGTAATGCATATATAGGGAATTACTGCAGAGACTTAAGAGTCTCTCTAAATACTATTAATCTTCCAGATGCAAAACATTACTTTTTTTCTGCTCTCCCAAAGCTCTTGGGTTGTTTGGGTTTTTGGGGTTTTTTGCCTTTTTTCTTTTTTTCCAGGAAATAGTACTTACTATTACCAAGTCAAGTAGTCATGCTACAGATAAGAAACAAGTGATGAAGTTGTATCAATATGATAGTTTAATATTTCATTATCTTCTCTTTCTGTAGCAGCAACAAAAGTCTTTCACCACAGAATCTATAAAGAAAAAATTCAAAGATGTACTGCAGCTGTAACACTTTGCAAGGTACAAACTAAGTACCTCAACAGAAGTAAAAACTAAGAGGAAGTAATCCATGTTCAATACAAGATTAGGTGCTATCTTCTCCTAGGCTTTTTTGACCACATTTATGTTATAATTCCAGTTTTCCATTACATAGTTTTTTGGGACCATCTCTTGTTTAATGAAATTTCTACCAAACGAGTAAAATAGTTTGAAAAAAGGGTGATTTAAAAAAAATTTATAATAGGTTCATAATAGCTTATAAGGCATATGATTTTTGAATGACAAAACTCCAGGGAGTTTTAAATAATGTTTCTAAACCACAGATACAACAGCTAAGTAAAAATAATTAAGTAATTTATATTCTCAACAGGGTTCTTTTTAACACAGTATTTGTCCTGAAAAGTATATGCCTAATCTAAAATGTCTCTAAATCCCACCCGTTGAGTTGATGTCAACACACATGAATTGATGCAAAATTGCTTCATTTGTAAGAAATACTTACTAAACTATTGAACAGCAACCAACTACCACTGAACTTCATCAAAAACTACATTCCACTAAAACATTATCCATTACTGTTTTATAAAAGCACTTATCATTCAACTATTTCAATCCACTGATTTAAACTTGTGGCTGCAGCATGAAGTAGTGAACAGTTAAATGTTTGCAATTGATTAGAAGAGTTGGTGTCAGTCCTTTCTGGGTTTTACACCAGACTACAAGTCAGTACACATCGTTATAACTCAGTTTCCCATTTAATTTCCCGAAAGAAATACCTCAAGAGAAAAAAAATCCTTAGGCTTGATGATAAAAATAAGCCTTTTGTTTTAAAATGTAAATTACCTGTTATTTCACTATTGCCTACTTCAGTGGAATCAAATTATCAAAACTTGGAAAAGCCACAGGTTGATTTCTCAGTTTCAAAATCCCTGGTTACCCAGAGTTTAACACCAAAATCCTGAAACATATACTAAGATCCAAAGCTACAAATACTACACAATGTTGTGCATATACAAAATGACATAAAGAGAATAGAATTAGGTAAGCAGTATATATTTCTGAAAGTTGCACATACTGTTAATCTGAAGTCTACTAGTGATCTTCAGGAAAAATAAGAGCAATTCAAACTGTCTTTCAGTTGTCTCCTATAATTCTTTCTAACTCCAGCAGAAACACCACTTGAGGAATGTTGGTTTTAAGGAATAGATAATTAATATATTCATACTACATTTTACACTCACAAAATAAAAGATTCATAAATTTAATAAAAATTTCTATGTTTGTAATATTAATTTCCCCTCCAGTAGAATAAATTTTATTTTGCCCGGTAGTAAAAACTTTAGTGGCTGTAGGTCTGTTTTCAATGTCTTCGAATTTTTGGTTTCTTGATAGAAGTATTAATTGTTATGTACTCAACTTTCAAGCGGAAGGCCCATGAAAAGCACGAGGTATCTGACTGTACTTTCATCAATCTCAACAATGTTTTAGCTGAGTATAGCTAGTGAAAGTGTATAGAGTTGAATACAGATAAAGATGGATAAAAATAGGTTTTCATGAGAACATTTCCTGCAAAGATACATCAATACCTGGAAAGGCACAATTTCAACCATATCATTACCCCTATAATACTCCCAAAAAATTCTGCCTTAGGTGGGCAAAGGCTTTCTGAACAGGACTTCATTCACAGTAAAGCTATGTCCTTCAGCTGTAGCACAAGGTTTTGTGACAAATTAACTGAAGTGTATCTGCTTCTTTACCACTGTTACAGTGACACTCTGACTGAGTTTAATTTTTGGTGTGCAAGGGGAGGGCACAAGGATAAAGGGGGACTGCAGCTGGAGTGGGTTTTGACTTCAGCATAATGCTGAGAAACACAGTAGGCAGACAAATGCTCACTGACCACCATTAACAAAGTGTCCTGTGTAATCCAAGATGTTATTGTATTCCATACATATCTACTTATGCTCAAAATTGTTACCGTCTCTTTTAAGGCCCTGGGCCCAGAAAACAGAACAATCAGGCAGAAGGTGGGGGCTTTTTAAAAGTCAGAGCTGCCCAACCAGAGCTCTTTCTTGCCTCTCTCTCTGGCTGCTCAGTTTTTGCTCAAAGCAGAGGTTTCCCTTCCGGGTTTTCTTCTGTTTCTTTTCAGAGAGGGCTGCTCCTGGTGGTTTATTTTTCTGAGAGGGCGCATTTCAGAGTTACAGACTGCCTCAGGCCAGGCGCTGAGTACAGCTGAGGCATCGTGCCGGGAGGAGAGTACAGGGCCCGCTCCCTGCAGGCAGCCCAGCCCACCAGCAGTGCCTGGGAAGGTACAGAGTCCACATCACCCCAACAGCTGCCTTACTGTCTTCTGCTGAAAGAAAGGTGAACTTCCTCTGTGAGTTGTAGCCCTTGGCCGAGGGCCAGCTGCTGGAGTGTGCCAGCCACAGTACTAATGTCCCTTCATCTCCCTACTCGTGGCTCCCTGTGGAGGGCGCCATCTTGGGGAAGGGGTCACTCCGCCATTTTGAGTTTCTCTTTGTTCCCTGAGACTCCTGGAGATTTCAGCGATTTTGTAACTAGTTATTACTGTTATTATTTCCCGTTGCTGCTGCCTTTTTTTTTTTTTTTTTTAAGTAAAGTGTTATTTTTTCACTTCTATCTACTTGTATTTATTTCTCCTTATTGCTGGAAAGGGATCAGTTAGAACTAAAGAGGAGGTGACTGTTTTTAGAGTGTCTTCCTTAAAACTGTCTTAAACCAATACCCAAAGCAAAGAATTCTTCTTACTTGACGTCACCTAAACAGGCATACTTGGACATTACTGCCAGTAAAGTGTTGAAAATGCAATGGAGTAACAACTACCCAAAATGAGGTTTTGTGTAGGTAGTTTGATCCAAAATCCATTTTAAATGCAGCATCTCTCTGTTCCTCAGCTAATTTCTGCAGATAGTATCTTCCTAAGGTTTTTTTTTCAAAAGTCAGGCATAATTTTATCTGCTTTTAAATAGCATAACTTCCAATGCCTTGCTCTCTACAAGTTTTACTCATTTTTCAAAGCACAGCTCTAATAAAACTGCTTAGATTGCTCTGGCAGCATTTACCATCTTTCCCACTGATTTAGCTTAAAGGAGTAATACTGACAGCCCAATAATGTTTCTGGATTTTGCAAATGCTCAAGATAAAGGTAAAAAGCATCATCTGCAAAAACAGACTCAGCTAGTACAGTTTATTTAAACAAAGAGCGCCCTCTTAGCACAAATACTCTTTATTAGAGAAAGACAGTGAGAGATTAGAAAGAGGAATATTAGATATCATTATATTTTAAACACCTGATTTTCTCTTATCCACCTCCTTGTTATCCGCCTGCTGTAGAAGAAATATGCAACCTTTTTGAATTATCTATGCAGCTGAGTAAGAAAGATGTCAGGTATGTACTAAAGTGATCAGTATCACACCAAATGAATACAGTCTGGAAGGGGGGAAACCTTCACACAGACCAGAACATATTCTTGCACAAGAAGTCTGGACGGAACTCCATTTTATATGCTGCTGTTATCTCAAAGGAGATAGTTTAGTTTTGAAAATAAGAGTAACATAACATTATTTTTTATGTTTGACATTAAACATTGGCTGTTCTTATGCAGCTCAGCCTTAGAATCAAGTCTCGAATACTGATTTGGATCAAAGTGTTGAAAGTGCTAATTAAACTGGCAAAGATAAAATGTTCAGAATCAAAAGATAGTGTCACTTGGTTAATGGCCAGCTCCATAGCTGGACTAAAGCTGCAATGCCAGCTGATGATTGAGGCCAGTTCCACTCTGAAATGCAGGACTGCATATCTTTCTTGTTCATTGGAAGGAACTACTGTGACTCTTACACTGCAGTCTAGTCACTGACCTCAGACAGTGGCTCTTATATGGGGACTGCTGTTTGTTCTTCTTTTCTCAGTGGCACAAATCCTGCCACAATCTAAACATTAAATATCCAGACTCAATTTTCAACAGAAATATCCTTCAACTACGATGTGCAATTCTTGCTATTGACATGCAACGCCCAATTTACTTACAGATACAGACCATTTTTTTTTACTTGCCTGTTGAATTCTAAGAGAAATAGAAACACAGCCTTGCCATGGCTGCATTCTTCACTTTTGCATTTTGGAAGGCACATTATTAAGCTCAGTACTAACTTGCTGAGTGCTGGTATTTCCCCTACTCGTACTATGCAGAAGGTTAACAATATCCTATGAACTGCTCTGATCAGAAAACATTAAGAAAAACAAAAGGAAAACAAATTTTAAAACAAAAGCTTAAAATATTATATTAATAAATAAACTAGAGTTGTCAAAGGTGTACCTGGGACACTAGATGTCTTGCAACTACTGTAATACCTATCCAGTACCCACTAAGGTACTGAATTAAGGGCAAAATGAAGGTACCTGTTAAGGGCAAAATTTTCACAAATATCATTCAGAAAATAAAAAGAAACTCCACAAACTTGGAAGAATAATGCCTTTTATTTCCCAGAATAAAATGACTCTCAGAGAAATATAAAAGGAAAATAAGTTAGAAAACTTTGTATACCTGAGAGGTCTTGTGTGTTCGGCAGTAGGATGCCATAAAGTTGGGACAGTTAATTCTTGTACTCCTTACACAAATAAAAGTTATAAAATTGCTGAAGAACAGTATCCTTCAGCATACCAAACATTAAAAGTAAAATGGTAAGAGGGCAATGCCTGAAAGAGTACTTCCATAACACAAGTGACAAAGTCTTGTGTCAAGTCTCCCTTTTCTCCTCATTTTTCCAGAATTAAATAAACAAGATACATGAACTTTTCCCATAGAACTCGAGTAAATATGCTAGCAGGTTGTAAAACAAGAAGCCCATTGACCAAAACAAACACAGATTTGTATATTATGTATTCCACTGCTACTGTTGTTCCATGGACTTTAAAGTGAGTAGTAAATCAGGTGTGCATTAACAAAATATAAAGGTTATAAAGAAAGAAAGAAAAACTAGAATTCACTCAATGTTTGTGTCAGTAGTTCAAGGATCTAAATATGAAGCAAATTTAAAACAACAAAAATTAAAAAGCCAACTTTCACACAAGAAGCCTTAACTGTGAGGTTTTCTATTTTAGAGAAATTAGACCTAAATATCAAAGGCTGAATTTAAAAAAAAAGTCTGTAATTCTCTTATATATAACTAAGAGAATAACTGTCTCTTTTAAATAATCTGAGTGTTTTCTTGGTTCAGCTGTTGCTAAACTGAATGCTAATTTCTTATTCTCTTTTCACATATGGTAGGAAGATGCTAGGATATTCTATGATCAGTGGGGATTCACTGAACTCAGTGGATGTTACAAAGACTACAAAGGAATCAAATGTGTGATTTATTTAGTAATTACTGAAGGTAATCAAATAAATGATTTAAAGCTACTACAGGCTGTTATTCAAGTTTTACTTTAGTGTAATCTTGCCAAGCCACTTAACATTCCCAAGATTACACATCATCTGAACAAAGCCACCTCCCATGACCCAAAAATCCCAAAATATGGTATAATGTGTATGTCTCAAACTATGGAACCAACCAAGGATTGTTTCCAGTAACACACTGTGGGAAAGAAAAAGATGCTGATGGAGAAGGAGGCCATACAGAGGCAGGGCAGCACTTTTCCAGAGCAGACATCCTTATTCTAGTTCTTGGAGACAAGCACAACACAGTACAGGTCAAGGCCAAGAACGAGGCTGAGAAGTGGCCATGGACTATAAAGGTGGGGATCAGGACCACCAAAGACCCCTGAAGCCCTCTGACCCTTTCCAGAAAGATCTGCAAGAGTGAACTGTGTATGAGAACTTGAATAGAAAGTGAGAAACTTATGTTTCCACACCCTAGAGCTGTCTATAGAAATGTAGTCCCACCAAATTCAGGCATAAACCTTCCTTCCTACGTCCCTCCTTCCCTCCCTCCCTCCCTGCTCCTGTCCTCTCCTGTCCACTCCTGTCCTGTCCTGTCCTGTCCTCTCCTCTCCCTCCCCTTTTCTTCCTTCTTTCTGCTCTCTTTTTTTCATCCTACCCCTCTATCCAAAACCAGCTGCCCTGTGTTTATACAGTAGGACAGGCACTAACATACCAATTTCCATACCAATTATTTAATTGACTAATAAAACTTTGTGAGTTTTTGTGGTCTCTGTGACTTTTGTCATCCCTTTTGACCATAAGTACCTACAAATCTTGGGTGCATCCTTCCTCTTGAGGGTGAGATGTCACACTTTGATCCATAGTGCAAATCAGAGTTTTGGTGGTTTGCTGTTTTAGAGTTAAAACACCTTAAGTCAATGGTCCTCTCTCATTTTTAAGACACATTTAAACATCTGTTGCCATTTCTTATAATAGAGGAAGTTTATATTGTTTGTTCCACCACTGTTTTGAAATCAGGTATCAAAATCAGCTTAACATATACTAAAATACAGGCGCTTCAGCTGCTTAAAATGACTTCTGTATCTCAAATGAAATTCTTTACTCAGTATCATAAACATAGTAATTCAAATCAGAAGTGGTCAAAAAACTGGTGTGGCCCAAAGGTCTATAAATGGATTCCCTGAAGGTTTATTTACTCTGAAATTGATTTAACTGAAATATCCCATGGTCACAGTGGTCTTGTGGCCTAGAATTTTAAAATGCCTAAGCAACTGTTAAGCAAACAAAGATTATGGGTAAGACAGAACATGTTGCAAACACTGTAATAACAATGTAAGTAGTCTCTTAATTTTCAAAATATTTGAGAGTTGTTGGAGCATTTGGAGGATTTTTTTGTCATTTGCATTTTTAGGCTTTTTGGCTTTGTTTTTTTAAGATTAATATTTTAAAGAGTGCATCTTGATGTTCACTATGAATATATACNTTATTTTCTTCTTTTATTCCTGTTTCACTAGCTGGAAGACAACTGATCCTCTAAAACAAACTTTCATTCCTTATACATATGCTAGGCTGTAGCAACAAACATGGATCATACAGGTTGAAACAGAAAGGATGTCAATTTAGTTTATCCAGAAATGTACAAAAACATAAATTAATTTTGTTTTCTACCATTCATTTTTATTTTTTATACTCCAAATGAAGCTGTTATGGAAATTCAGGTCTTCTGGATATTTTAAGAAACAGGCATTTACACAAGCCTGTAAAGAATGATCTCTGGACTAGCTCCAAGGTGAAAATCCAAATCAAATGAAGCAGTAGCACCCCTACCATGTCCATAAAAAAACATAGCTGCCTTTTTATGAAGGCAGGATTTCATCAGGTTTTCCACCTAAACCGAGTTTTATATTAATTCCAACACAGGCTTTTGGAAGGAGAAAATAAAGGGAATCAAATAGAAAAAGAAATAATCATGCTTTTATGTTCCACACAAATGAAAATTTGAAGCCCAGCATAAGACACTTCATTTTCTACAAATTATCTTGACTGAAAACTATGCTGCAAGTCAATGAAATGATGGTAAAAGAATGAACATTCTTCTTTCATATTATCACAGAATGCATAAGGTTGGAAGGGCCCACAGAGGGTCATCCAGTCCAACCTCCCTGCTTAACCAGGGTCACCCTAGAGCACACAGCACAGGACCACGTCCAGAGAGCTCTCCAAGATGTCCAGCGAGGGGCACTCCGCTCTCTGCGCCACCTGTCCAGCACACAGTCACCTGCACAGTGAAGATAAAAGCACTGGAGGTCTGAAAAGATTCAGATCTTTCTCTAAAGAAGATTTGGAAGGTTACCTGCCATGCAAACCCTGCAAAAGCTTCAGAGCCTGTTAAGAAGAGAGGCTTTGCTAAAGCACCCACTGCTTAACATCCCTGCGGGAGTTATTTGGAACAACTTAAGGATGTGTCAGATGCCACTGCAACAGGAGGTTATACTGATAACTGGGCCATGAAGAAACACACCAAAATTGCCAACAGCTGAGTCACCACTTAACAATACACCAATTGCTAAAGTTTCAGCAGTGTGACCTATGCCATAATGACAGGAACTAATGGCCATCATCAACATAACTATAAAATTCTGTTGAAATACAAGGAATTGAAAGAAAGTTTCTTTTTATACACTGAAATGCAAGACTGTTCAACTGAAAGACTGCAGAAGTGGAATTTGGCAGAAAATTCCTGGTTAATATATTTGCCAGAAACAGTGCTTGTCTCCAATATAATTTCTTGCATTTGAATGAAGTGGCATGATATAAAGAAATAAAACCCATATTTCTATCTGTAGAAATAATTTGCTATTTTTATCTGCAAAAATATAGTCAAATTTGATGTCTTAGCTGTTGAAAAAAAATTAGCTGTTTTGGAGTATTTAATTCTGTAGAAGCAGATGTATAGATAAAAAAATACAACAATGAAATGGATTACAATTTTGCAGTTCTTAATTTCTTTTTATCAGCATCTGCAATGATGGTTTGGTGTCTGCTCCAGATGAGGAGACTTTCTTGCTGCCACTCCTTTTCATTAAATTAACAAGAATCAGGTAGGAGTTCTCTCCATCCTCATTAGTGTGTCATTAGTAATGAGCAGTCAGATTTCCACACATATACAGATACACTATCTATAAAACAGTGTCATCTGTAGAACCCCCAAAGATTTACCCTTATGTTAGTGCCAGGGCCATATAATTTATGAAGTTTAAAATATATGGAGCATAAATATCTGTAGCACAAGAAGAACCTGTTCTATTGCCCAAAAATTGAAGTGAAAGTGCAAGTTTTTTACTGCTTTCTTATTAGGAGACTTTTAAGACATATTTTAAAAACTATTTTTAAGCTTTTATTTTGAAGAATTAAAGCAAAGTTAATACTATAATTTCTAAGTCCTGAACAGTAACAAGAAGAGCCTAATAAGTCTCCTCCCCACCAATATTGTCTCTCTATACAAACAGCATTTTTTTAAAGTCTTTGTTTAGAAAGACCAGCACCCAGATACAGTTAGCCTCTGGTAAGATACAGGTAAATAGTCTCTAGAATAGCATCAATATTTCAACTTATTCATTCACTACCTAATGTCCCTTTTTATCTACCTCCTTCTAACAGGCATTGAAATTGGACTGTTTTCCCATCACCCTCCTTTGATATCTTATCTCATCCTATCAGGTCCCAGAATGGCTCTGGCAGTTTCACAAATCTGACTTTGTAAAGCGATTTTTCTCAATGGTTTCCTTGAAAATCATGTGGTTGAGGAGATTACTCAGACACATATATTTGTTTCCAGCTTACTCAGCAGCTGAATTTCTGAAAACACATCTATTTATTTCTCCAGATGGGTCCTTGCAAATATTCGTAAGAACAAAGACTCTGTTATAGACACTGAATATTCTACAGCTACTTTAAGGATCATTTAATTCCCTAGAATATGGAAAGAATTAAAGCAGATTAAATTATTCCATACTGCTTCCAAGGTATCATCAGGTTTAATCTAGTGTGATGAAACCTTCCGTGTTCCTGTAATTACTGAATATTATTGGGAACAGTTTTCCATTACATGTAAAAGTTCCATTTTAACATGTGACATTACCAGCAAGATTAAGCAGCAAAGAAACATATATGAGTGAACACTAAAATATTAAACCTGACTGCAGTATCAACTTCTGTACATCACCTATTTGATGGGGATGGCTTAAACATTTATGATTACATTTTATAAGTCAGTGATGCAGTAGTCATCTCATACAAAGGAAACACATATTCCTTAAACCCTTAGTTCTGGTATACATGTCCTGTATTTCTCCCTAGCTATTTCCAGAAGCAATTTAAATTTTGTCAATTTAGGTGTATATGAAACTGACAATACTACACACTATGACATTAGAACAGATAGAAATGCAAGGGTTTTTTCTGAGTTAAATGAATTATTACTTCTATAAAGCTGATCTTACTATTCAATTTTTACAGCATTTTAATTCTTTCTGTGCCAAGGAACAGATAACAATATGCCCTTGTGCCAAAGGACCACCAGCTGAGTCATAATTAGGGAAAGAACTAGGACGTTTGAAACAGGAACAGAGTTAAAGACATAAATTAAATTAAATGAAATTAAATGTCTGCTTTCATGAACTTTCCTGAGCCAGATACAGCACACTTGTTTGCTGAAGAGCAGATAGTGGTTTTACAAGTAAACAAAAAAGCAGCTGAGTCTCTATTCACTATCTATGCACTTGAGGACAGTGGTTTTTTCATATATGAATGCAGTGATCTCACAAAAAGCGGTATTTGAGACTGATTTTTCACCAAATTAAATTGCACAGGCTGCACTGATTGCAACATTAAACATGCTCAATGAAGGAAAGCAGCAGTGCTGTAACGGGTTCTGACCCCTCCTCACTTCACTGTCATTGAGGCACCATGGTTACAGATTAATTACCCAAGCCCTACC
Organism: Notiomystis cincta; assembly: GCA_013398075.1. NCBI lineage: Eukaryota > Metazoa > Chordata > Aves > Passeriformes > Notiomystidae > Notiomystis > Notiomystis cincta. Next base: position 36,185 of record VZRX01022841.1, read on the forward strand.
CTTTGCATTAAGCCAAATAGTCTTAGTCCTCGACTGAGAGTAAAATGAAGACAGCTGCAAGGCTAAACTTTCTAAAAGAGGTCAGGATGGATTCCTAACAATCACATCAGCACCTAAAGAATAGCCTAAGTTTCAAAGAATATTGTTTACATTCAGAGTTTCAAAAGGTTAGTGCAGTCACCCAGCTGTCCCCTTCTGAAATTCAAAAGACATCAGATTAGGCTCCTTCAGCTCCTTTGAAAGAAAATCCACTACAGATTATAGGTATTATCCCTCTCAAAAATATCTGGTCTCTTGGCAAATGTTGGCTCCCTTCATAGAAGGAGGAAGAAAACAAATCAACAAAAAATCAACAGTACCTGTTTTCAGAGAAGGAAATGTCAGGACCTTCTGTACTCTCCATAGAACAGAGGGGTTGAAGTACAGCAGGACTGATGGTCTATGCCAGCCATTGATAAGTAGTAAGAAAACAGTGGCTATTTGGGGTATTTTGGCACCGAAAATAACAATTAATTACCAACTGTAGTTTCATCATAGCATCTCAAAGGTTCAGCTACTAAACATCTAAACACAGTTCTCTGATTTGCATCCTTGCCGAGTTTCACCCTTCCTGAAAAATACTTCTTAAAAAAAAATCCAAAGTGAAGCAGTATAAAATTTGATTTTATTTCTCCATTTTCAAGAGAGAGAGTCTCTTGAACTCAATGCACATCAAGCACACATTTCATTACATTGCCTCAGGAGGAAGAAACTTCCTTAATAATCTAATGCTACCCAGAGCAGAGCTGCTGCTTTTCAGTCTTGTCAGCTCAACTTTCCCACTTTTCTTTTTCTTTTCTCACATTTCAATAAAATCTCAGGTTTTTTCCCCCATGTTTATTGTCACTGTCTAGTCTGAAACAAACATGCAGTTGCAAAATCATTCAAGCATGATGAAGATGACATATATAAGGTGGACATAGTGTAACTGCTGGGCTTATTGCTACTCTTGGCTCACCAAGCAATTCTGGGGTACAATGCTCCTACTTCTGTAGTTATTCATATCAACAAAAACACAGAATCATCTGAAGAACAGTATCAACTATAGAGAATTCAACAATATAAAGCATGAGTAAACTCATGTTTACCACTTTTTTTGTTTACCACTTACAATGGGTAATTTGTCTTCACTCCCACTATCAAAACAAGCTATATAAACACCCCTAAAAACTACTGATGATTTGTTTATATATGATTTCACTATGGTGAAATTACAGAGACTGGGCCCTGCCATAAATCCCTGTTTCCCTGTTGTTGCATAGAAGGTGTTTTGATGCTGTCAAAGCAAGAGCATATATATGGGTCATGGATAGAAGTGTGGTGGCCTGGAAGACTTTTATATAAAGACATTAGAAGGATATTTTGCTGCAGTTCAATCTCCAACTAAAAGGGAAAGGTGTTAGTTCTGCAATTACATCTGACTCAGCAAATACATGCTCTGTTTTCTAAGTGCTTCCATTTATCCAAAGTAGGTTTACTTTGTTTTTCAACCGGCTTTCACTTTCATAATTGGCAAATGCAAAGAAAACCTACCTATTTCCTGCAAGGAAACTGACCATAGATTGACCAAATATGACCATTCATAAATAACAACAAGAATATGTAAATAGCTGGAAAAATCAACACTTTGGATAATATACACTAACTGGCAGCAAACAAGTCTTTTCTTCCTTTCAGCACATGAAGACAAAACACACCAGAATTTTTTGACACTTCTCTACTTTTTTTCCATAGAAGTTATTAATCAATATCAACAAGTAAGATATCAAGAAATTCTGTACACACATATTTCTTCATCTGTAAGATTCATGTATTCGTTTCTCTAATGATTGACTGAAGTATTGTTTGTATCTACAGCAGAAACTTAGGAGGGAACACTACAGAAAATATTGCTAAGATAAAAACTAGTAAAAGTAATATTTAAAAACACCAGAATTACGTAAAGGGTAAGATGAGTAAGTAAGAGAAGGGAATAAAGAAAACTATAGTAGCACACCAAAACTGCTATTTAACGAAATGTCATATTTATTCTTCAGCATTTCTAAAAGGTACTTGCCCTCCAGTGTGTTTGAAATAAAAAGTATAACAATACACACCTTAAACCTTTGCACAATATTAAGACTGAAGGATGGTATGAACAATCTTAATGCTTTCTGACAAACATATTACTTGACTTCCTGTTGAGGGTTAAATTGTCTCCTTTTGTTAGGGAATTTTGTCCCATAAAATTCCTAAGAAATGGTAATGATGATACTTAAGGAGAACAAAAGAAGTGGCCGAGCCCAGGGTAGAAGAGCATCTGGCTGCACTTCTCTGTCTGAGGGTTTCTCGGAAAAAGGGGCTGAGGTACCCCAGGAACTGGGGCTGTAAGAGCCGGGACAGGGGCGGCTCTGGGCTCTCTCTCTCTGTTTCAGAGGAGGCCGCTCGGAGCTGCTGCCGGGGGAAGGGAACTCGCTGTTACCACCTCAGTCCAGCCCTGCTTCTCCTGCCCTGGGTGAGCCTCTGCTCGGGGGAGCAGCCACTGAATTGGTGCCCTGTTGATACCTCACTGAGAGAGGGACTTTTCACCCTCTGCTCAGGGCCCTGAGATCCTGAACCCACCTCTCCCGGCCCTGACTGGACCAAGCCGACACTGCCCCAGCCCTGCCACTTCTCGGCACTGCTCTGAGTTCCCGCTGCACCAGCCCTACACCCCCACTCCAGGACTGCTGAGGTGTCCCAGATTTCCAGACAGCCGTGGAACTTCCAGCGCATCTCGTCCACCACCCCGGGATCTTTTGCTTACCTGGCTGCCATTGCCGTGTCCTCCCTGAGCCGCCCCACAGCGCCCCCTGCAGCCGCGGGGGAACCATCGCGCCTGCCCTGCCCAGCGGAGCCACAGCGCCCCTGCCGGCTGTGAGCGGAACTGCACCGAGGGGAAAGTGCCCCCAGCCGAGCGAAGGCTCTCAGTGGGTTCTGGTTCTGTTTGGTGTCACTGTCAGAGCTGTTGTTTGTTTGCCTTATACACATATTAGTAAAGAACTGTTATTCCTATTCCCCTGTCTTTGCCTGAGAGCCCCTTAATTTCAAAATAATAACAATAATCTGGAGGGAAGGGGTTTACATTTTCCATCCCAAGGGAGGCTCCTGCCTTTCTTGGCAGACACCTGTCTCTCAAACCGTGACACTTCTATATAGACAATATTTACAGTCTGACCCTTACAAGACAGATGGCGCACCCATTGTGCAAAAGTAGACAATGGAAAGAAATACCACTTTGACAAGTGGCATAAATGAGATTTCTTTGTCTGCAGAGTGGTACATTGTAAGGAATACCGTCTGTGAACAGTTTTCTATTAAGTATAGAAAATAAAACTGAGCTTACAATCTCATCGAAAAAGGGAGTACAATTTAGGTTAAGATATCCTTATCTCCTGTCCTTCCTGTAAATTAATAAATGAGACACAAGAAAGTGTCAGCATTCTAATTTTTCTAAATACAAAGAATACATTAAAATGTCAGAAGTAACTCCATGGCAAGTCTCCTAGGCAGAAATACATCACACATAGCATAACAAGCAGAATTCTGACATCACAAAAGAATTTTTTTTTTCAGTTTTTCTGGCCAAACAGAGACTTTCGTTCTGGATTTTTAGTTTAGGTTCATGATCTTAGATATATGGAGCACCATCAATACTGCCAATGCATTTTTCTCCGTTCCTTTGGCAGCAAGGTGCAAGCAGCTTCTAGTTTGCTATGTTAGGTACTTTTTTTGAAGTCATCAAAATAAAGCCATCAAGCCAAATACATTCCATGAAATTATGGAGTTGCACCACTGGTTTAAGCAGCCATTATGCTTAAACACAGTCCATAACAAAAGGATATAGTTTACAGGTATAGTACAGCCACAAGTCACATCCTAAATACTACTTCTGTACCTGAAATATAAGTCCAAACAAGCATTATCATTCACACCGATAGAAATCAGAAAGCTTTCAGGGCCCACAAAATTCAGACAACAAAATTATGAACTATAATCAGGAGAAAAATTATATTTATTACCCCTGCATTTCTGAAATAATTCAGAAAGCATATTAAAAATCTACACCAAAAAATGTATCCTATTTTCTCCTAAAGAAGTAGTCTACTACCACTCTGCAGAATAAATCTTCAATTGTGGAGAAGAGGAGGGACACTACTGGACCTTAGTCTGAGATCTCACAAGTGAGAATTAGTTCTGGCTACTGCCAGATAATGTTACAATGGTGTGGCTACAGACAAGAGCATTAACATTTAATGACCCTCATACTTAACTCCAAAATCTATAAAGAAGAAGAGTTCCATCTACCCTCATATTAGTCTAAATGGAAAACAGTTATTTTCAACATAAACATAGCCCAGTGTTTTTAAGACCAAAAAGATCTTCAAAACTAGAAACAAGGATTTTCAACTTTCTCCCACTCCATGCCAGTCCAGTAATATCAGACATGTTCCTTTTTATCTTTTTCTCAAGTCACAGGCTTGATTTACACACCTTTATCTGAATGAAGGGAAAAAATATTTTCATATCCCTTCAAAAATAATTACCAAACCCAACAAATGCAAAGAAAATAGCTGACCTTAAAAATACATCCCAGGAAAGCTCAACCATTCTCAAGCTTAATAAGGATCATGTTTCTATCACTTCCAACAACAGACATATACCAGATCAACACCTGTATATTCATTAAGCAACTTGAAATGAGCACACTATTTTTATCTTGCTACAAATGACAGAAGATGCATTATTCTGAAGCAATTGTATTACAGATTGCTTTGTAGCACCAGTGTGTGCTTTTTTAAAAAAGTGCCCACCAGCTACTTCTCTACAATTAAAAAATTCTGACAGCCCTGTTATTTGTACCTGCATTTAATGTCTTGCTGTAGTAGAAATATTACTATTGTCATTGCAATGTATCTTGTTGGGTTTATGATCTTGTTCTCTGCTATTAAGCATTCTACTGCAATCAAATTATTCAGTGTCTTGTATCTTTGTCATATTTCACATGTGGACAGAAAGGAATGCACTGTCACCAAAAAAAGTGGTGTTTAGACAAAAAATATTGGTATACAGCATTTCAAGAGGAATGCTCAAATAATATTCAGAAAACTGTCCTTTTAGCTTAAAGTAGGGAGGTCTCACGAGACAAGATCATCTGGACCACAGATATTAGTTGCTGACCCCAATGACTGCCTTCATGTAAGATTCCTTTTTACAAGCAACATTCCAGTCTGACTGTTGAGGTGTCTGGGGCCACAAAAGCACACAAGAATAAGACCCTGAGCTTATTGTATGCTGTGTCTACTCCCTGAACTCTCAGGGCAGTGAGATTAATTTCATATGAAAACTCTATATTGTCTTCAGCATCATATGAAAAAAATCAATATGAAAACTACCACATTAAATCTGCCAAAATTGAAATGTCAAAGGAAATAAAAAAGTGGACAGGAAAACACAAATTTCATCGTCTTTACCAAGATAAACTCATATTCAAAAATGTTCCAATTTACATTTTGAGGGACTGATTTCAGAGCAGTAATTTTTACTTATGCCATCAAAACATACATGTTTAACTGGATAGACAAACTCAATTCAATCTTACGACCTCTTTGGCACTACAGACAAACCAGAAATATGATTAAGACTTATCACTGTGTCTCAAAGCCACACCAAAATCCAGTTTAGATAACACAGAAAAGATCCTTCATTTCAAAACCATGAACTTTCTGTAACTTTATAGGCTTTTAATTCATGTGTATGATTACAGACCAAGTTTAGAAATTACAGATGATTATGAAATAATGGTGATAGCTGTGTATTTTCCTCTTTTCAACAATGTTTTCAAGTAAGAAAAGATTGCATATTGCCTTAACATAGCTTAACTCATCAATTCATATTTGCAATTAGGCTTGAAGACATGCTGAGATCTTTCAAAACTATCACCAGGATAAGATGCAAAAAAGATGATACCAGTCCATGACAAGGAACAAAAATCCATGAGTTATCCACCTCTGCAAGGAGTACTGTATTCACTTATTTCAGTACCAATGTATGAAACAGAGTACAAACTTTTACAACAATAAATCCTCATGATGGAAAACTCTGTCCTGCAAAGTTAATATTTTGTCTTAGCTAAGCAATTTCACACTGTAAGATATTGGACCCTGCTTTTTTGCAAGAAAAAGTAGTTCTGCAAACCTACTGTGTTATGTCCAACCAATGAATTAGCCATATGTTTACAACAAACATTAACTGTCAGAGCCAGAACTGCCTTCTGCTGAAGGAGATTAAAGCATAATCTCTTTCCAGTAGATGGGATGTTGATAGTGTTGCATTTTTTAAACTTCCAGTACGTGCTGCTGAAAAATTGCTCTATCTTCTACACAGCCAGTAAAAAAATCAAGTGACTGCTAAAGAGAGGAGCCCAGGACTTTTATAAATCTCCAACTCTGCACCAGAGTTTCAGTCTCCTTTTGTATCCAAATGACCAATCTGGTACCAAATTCACTTTGCAACACATACTACACTTGGGTGCAATTTTAACTGGAATTCCTCTCCTGTTGATCATTTTCATCTTTCAATTACATAAATCATCACAGGCCACAATATTGTGCTCTTATGAAAATATACACACTCCTCAGAATTATAATTTTTATGATTAGCATCCACATGCCAATTTCAGCTTCTTGATATTATTTCCCACTATTTTTTGAAAGTTGAGGAGGGATTTGAGTTTCCTAGGTTTTTTTTACAATTATCAGGAATTAGCTACGCTTCATTTCTCACACTGGTAGCATTTGCTCAAGAAGATAAGGACTCACTTTTAGGGCTCTACACTAGATACCTTGACTTCCAAGAATGTTCAAGTAGTTTTTAAGCTTTCTATATCTCTTTTCAGTACAGGTTAATCTGCAAGATACAAATCTGCATCTGCAAAAGCTGGTTTGGTGCTTCCTTTCCATTTTAACTCTTCTTCCAAGGATGCATCACTCTTTAATGAGCATAAAATTATTAATTCAAATTAATTCACATGACTGCTAGTGAAAGTTTCTTTAGACCTTTCATTAAATCAGAAGAATTGAACCACAATACATTCTTCCAAGTCTATATTCCAAAGCACATCAGCACGATTCACATGGAACAGCACTGTGGAACCCCTAAGCAGAAATATTACCAAAAAAGTACCCCCCTTTGGGCCAATAAAAAACCCATTCTAAAGTAAGGAAGTTACTGGATAATTGAAGCAATTTCCTGACTTATCCCTGCATTTGGAAATTTTCCTGTTCAGAGATTTTCAGTTATTATTTGCTCATGTGTGTAGCTTCTGCTGTCCCTTACTTTGACTGTGTAGCAGGCACACATTTTTTCCTTTCTTTTTATATCTCAGTGAACAATTAAGCCTTAAAACATACATTGCTTCTGCAAAAGGCTGCTTTGGTGCCCATTTTAAAGGAAGAGACACAGCATAAAGGAAAAAGCCACATTTCCCTGAAAAATGTACACACATATATCGTCCAAGAACACGCTTCATAGACTCATTACTATATATTATGCACAGATTTCTGTGTTATTATTCTAGCACAGCAGAAAAACACCATAGTCAAAATTTGGGGTTGATTTACTGATGAGGAACTGAAAGTTGAGCAGTCTAAACAGAGAGCAGTATCATAATAGATCTGCTCTGTACACAACATTAGTTTCTCATCTGTGTACATCAAGACAATGGAAAAGGTGTCTCAGCTTCATCTTTTCTTTGTTGAACATATTATACTAACAACACAGACAATGTACTATTTCTGAGCAAGTGAGCAGAACTCATTATCTTATCAGAACTCTGCATGGTCAGATCAGGTTTTATTTTTAAGCTGCAATAGATTTTGTTCATATTTTCTCACACTTATACTTTCACAGAAAGGAATTCTTCTAAACTGCAGCAACTTTTTATACATTTACTGGCATTGAGATAACACTACAATATCTTACAGTAAAAAAAAAGTAAGCCCTGAGTCTATATTCAGATATAGAATCCAAACTGAGATGAGATTTTTCAAATATTTCTAATTTTTTTGCACTGTATAAGGGAAAACGCAAGCTATTCTCAGTGTCAGCTGTTAGCCTTTCTTTACAATGAAATAGTCTCTCTGATTTTACTGCACTATATATAAAGCTTACATTGGTCACTGTCTTGTTACATCCCACAAGCTGTGAGTCAAGTTATACAGGAGCATCTCTTTCCCAGCATCAAAAAACCAAACAGCCCTCACACACCCCAAAAAACAACAAAAAAACAAACAAATAAATAAAAAAACACCCATTAACAAAAAAGAAAAAGAAAAACACAAAACAAAACAAACAAAAAAAAGAAACCAGCAAGAGAACATTCAGTCTTGAGACGACCAGGAGCGGGAGTGAGACAGTGAGACAGTGAGACAGGTAAGAATCAGGGACAATCTTTGCTCTAAACGTAATGCCCTAGTAAAACCTGAAATCTGTATTATTTCTCTTCAAAGCACTGAATCTGAAAAAGGAAACAAAGCAGGAGCACCCAAAGGCACACAGCGGTCGGTACTCACCTAATGCCAAAGACCAGGGCAGGAAGGAGAGGCAGCACGTAATAAGCAGCAATGAATTTCATACCGGCCCTCCTCCGTCCCTTCCGTCCCTCACTCCGCTCTCCACTCCGGCTCGCTCCCCGTCTCCTCCCACCGCGCCTCGCCTCGCCTCGCCTCGCCACGGGTGCTGCCCGACCCCCGCCGAGGATTCCAGCTCCGCCAGCGCAGAGGGACAGACGGCGTGGGGCAGGGAACGCCGAGGGGGTTCGAGATCCGGGAGTGATATCACGAGGCAGAGCGAGCGGCCGCCCAGAGCCCAGAGCCCAGAGCCCGCCCGGCGGCTGCTCCAGCACGCCCCGCAGGCTGCGCCAGGACGCGCCCCTTAGGGGCGGCCGAGGAGGGATTACGGCGTGGGGCTCGGCGCTTCGTTCCAAGGAGACAGCGGGGCATGGCAGGGAAATCCTCCCCGGAAGAAAAAAAAAAAAAAAAAAAAAGTTGAGAAAGCTGCAGTAAAAACACCACCGGTATTTTGCAGTGACTGTCTTTATGTGATATGAATATAAACAAGACAGGTGGTACAGACGCTGGACCTGTTCCAAGTGGGTGTCAAGCTCCCGAGCAGCCTGTCACTACACATAGCCAGGTGTCATTTCTGCAGAGCAGGAACATACAATCAGGTGTTCATTCACCCCATATCAAATTGAAGGCAGGAGAAGAAACAGCTTGTAGAATAGGACTTAGAACAATGTCATCTCTAAAAGTCCTTCATCACCTAAAACAATGGACAAGATCTTCAAAGAAATAAACACCCTTTTCCTTTTTCCTATGTTTGCATTCTCCCGATCTTAATCAAATTACATAAATCAGCTTTGGTTAAAGACGTTTTCAGTGTTTAGATAATTGTGTACCTTAATACAAGTTCATCTGATAGCAAATCACATGAAAGTATAACATTTAAACAGAAGTAATCTTTCTCCTCAATATCCCCAAACTCCAATCAAACAAACTTGTCTGCAAGTGAATGAAGTGTGGTCATTACAAGAAAGGTATTTGGTCACCTATGTGCTTCTCTGCTCTTACAAAAGGCATCCAGAAATTACATTATACATCACAAACATAAAATACAAATTTTCATAGTTTAAATTGGTCAGTCATTGCATTCAGCTGTTTATTGAGGAGTAATTTTGTATTCCATCAAATAAAACAGAAATTCACTGTTTGAAATGAATGAAAGACTTTTAAAAATTAGTATTGTCCCTTAATAAGATACTCACATGGTGAATACAAATAAAATTAATAAATTACATCCTTCAATAGCAAACTGAGAGTGATAGGAGGTAAAAGAAAAAAAAAGAAAAGGTGATATACACAGCCAAAAAGGAATAAAATAATTTGACTTTCTGTGTCCCAACTCTAGTATCTTTTTCAGCACACCTGGCAGCACATTCTATTCAATCACATTAATTTAAATCTGTATTTGTTGTTATTTTGATGCTACATACCAGCTTGAATGAACAGTCATGTTACCATGGATACTTATGATAGCATAGTAAAAAGGTCATAAAAAGAACTGTTAGCTTGTTATTTTCTCTTCTCGAAAAACCAACCTTCCCAGTCTACCAGGCACTTCATATTCATGTATCCATCAACTAATACATCTTTCATCTTCCTTTTATCTGCATTCATACAGGGTGGAACAGAGGGGAACGTCCTCTTGCATCAAGGCAGTAAAAAAATGCTGAGTGATCTTAAGTAACCTTGTGAAATTTTGCAACTTGAGGAATTGGTTTTTAATTCTATTACTACTCTGCCTCTTTCTTTGGGGAGTGAGGGGTGAAATAGAGAGGCCTACTGCTGCTTCTTGGTTTCATCTCAAGGGTTTTTTTTACCAACATGTGGTTGAGTGACTTCAGTACCAGTAATGTGCAGTTACGACAGTGCTACATCACCCAGACTGTCATTTTTTGCATAATTTCTCCATCCTGTTCAGAACTGATTGAACAATCAGGAAGCTTTCATACTTACCAGCACTGCTGCTTTAGTCCTGCTCTGACGTCAGCATCCTACAAAGACGTCACAGCTCAGTTTGAGCCTGCAAACACCACGAGAACTCAGCATACAGGATCTCTAACAAGTTTTCCCAACTCAGGTCAGCCCGTGGGAATCCTCAACCCTCCTGAGCACAGTATACACACAGCCAGGCTAAACAGAGACTGCAGCAATTGCACCCCTAAACACTGAGCTAGACACAGGTACAATTGCATTGCTGTGAAGACAAATGCTTAGCGGTAAATGCATGCAGTACAAAAGGAAAACCTGCCTTTTTAGAGGCAAATTTCTATAATTAAGGGCTGGGTACTTAATCTTCAATGCTGTTCTTGTCAGACTTGATTGTATTCCAGCTGCTTGCCTAAAGACACAAAAATGCATCCTTTCCCCCCTCCTATTGAGATAAATGACCTTGATGTTGACAAGTCAGAGGGGTTTTTGTGTTTTGGTTGGTTAGTCAGTTGTTTATTTTAATATGCATCTTAACAATAATATACCAAAAAATGAGAGAGAATCGCTTGCAGATTTTTCTTACACATAGACTGTGGTCAATTTATTGTACTATGTACACTTAGAGATCAAATATTAATGTATAATAACTTCAAAGATGTTATAGAAATATTCCATATAAACTCATAAGACATGCGGAACTGCTTAGAAATAAAACATTTTTACTCTTGTAATTAAAGGTTTTCCATTTTTTGGTTCAAATTAATTGACAATCTTACTAAATAAATAATTACTCCTAGCTTAGCAAGAAAAAGTTGATTTTATATGCCACTTAAAAAAAAACATACATAGGAAATATGGAAGTATTACTGCAAAATTCCAAGGCACTTCAAACACTCGTCATACACGTTCTTGCAAGTTTAGCTAAATACCCAAATGGTGTAGGAATATTATTGCCTACCTTAGAGAGGAAAATGAACCATCTCCCTTTGCAAAATACAACATAAGCTTATGCTTGCCAGAGTAGAAATGTCACTGGAACTGCAGGGAAAAAACACCCAAACTCTCCAACAACATTTTTTAGTGTTAGGGAATTAAGGTATTGCTTTATTCTGGCCAGGATGTTGGTTTTGTGTAGAAAATCACCCTATGAAAAAGCAGTGTCCATAAAGGAAGCAGAGGAGTCCTGCAACTTTATTCAAATAAAGGGAGAGAGTCCCCTGGGGTACACACACCCGTGGGGTTTTCTCTCTCAAGGTTTTGAAGGACACAGCCTCCTTTTTAAGCTCCCAACACGTGTTGCTTTCTTCCTTTCCCCATTGGCTGGGGTACTAGAAAGGTACAGCCTTCCCAAACCACCTTAAATATATTGCCCCCTTAAACATGTCATTTTCCCCCGAAGTTCAGAAAGTCAGGCTTTTGACCCCCCATTTGTTTCTTTCAGGAGTCGAACTGACTGGATTCTGTAACAAACCTGCTGCTTGAAGTTGGTACAGACATTAAGACCCGTTTCAAAGACGTTAACACCCATTACCTCGCCCATCGAAGTGTTTGTAAAGACATTAGCACACATTTTTGCTGTCATTCTGAACAGATGTGCAACACGTGTAATTTCATCCTCACTTTGCCTGGGTTGTGCAAAGAAAATCAGTCCATCACACATGGTTCTGTACTTGAATTTTCACATACTTATTCAGATACAACCCAGAGAAATTAATTGGTTCAATGTTCATTGGTCCCAAATCACACAAATCTTAGTATTTGGTTTCCACTAGGAAACCAAATTGATCCTTTCACCTTCGATGCTAATTAGGTTCTCATTCTTTGTTCACTTATTGATTTTTTTCCAGATCTCGTGTCTCCATCACACCAGAGTGTTCGGACCTTGACGTTTATTAATGGTTGCTCATTTCTTGTGCATGCTCTGGCCTCTCCCAGCACATCGAGATGTTAAGCTCCTCAGGCCTTTCCCAGGGAAGTCTCTTGAAAACAAACTTCCATTCCCTTCCCAGTGGCTGAAGACGAACTAAACCCCTGACTAAAGTTCGTTAAAAAATTTTAGAAGTTGTATCATTTTGATAGGGAAGATTTGTTCTTATGTCTTTACAAACAACTCAATGGGTGAAGGCATGGGTGTTAATGTCTTTGAAAGGGGTCTTAATGTTTTTCTTAACTACAAGCAGCAGTTTTGTTATGGAGCCCAGACAGCATGACCCCTGAAACAGACAGGAGGCCTGAGTTTCTGAACTATGGGGGAAATGACAGGTTCCATAGGGAATATGTGATAGGCAGTTCAGAAAGGCTGTACCTTCCTATACCTCAGCCAGTGGGGAACATGTGGCTGGGAGTTTAGGATAGAAGGAAGCTGCATCTTCCAAAACCTTGAGAGAAAACCCTGCGGGCATGTGCCCCAGTGGACTCTCTCCCTTTAGTTGAATAAAGTTGCAGGACTACTCTGTCTCCTTTATGGACACTGGCTTTTCATATTGTGATTTTCTGCACAATCTCCTACAGAAAGACATCCACTTAAGACTGTATTTCTGCAGTAACTACTATAGCAGGGATCCTAATTTTATTTTCATTATTTGGAATTAACAATAATGAAAAAAGGAATAATGAAATTATATCATATACTATATTCAGTTCATTTAAATGCATGTTAGATAGATTTCTATAAGTATACTTAATGAAACAGACCATTAGCATATCTTGCTGTTAACACTTAAATTCTAAATGTTGAAGTCTTCCCAAGACATTGCACAAAAGACTTTCAGAAGAATTAGGGCAGAACTGTTGGAAAAATTAGAATGAACTTTATTTTAGGATAATTTAAAAATGCAATTCTTAAATTTTCATTTGGGAAAAAACCCTACAACTAAGGCAAAGCTACAAGTAGGATTCGAGTATTCCAATTTCCTGTCCAGTGCTCTGAAGCAGAGTACATTATGGTGCAGGTTCCATATCAGCGCTGCAGCCCAGAGAATGTCAGCTTTCTTAAATACTTCTATAGCCATGCATGTATGGACATATGCATACACATACAAAAGCACATGTATCTATATTTTTGCTGAATGAAGTTCCATTTTAGGTAACTACAACAAACTATAACAGCAATTTGATACATTTTACACTCTGCTGCATTTCTGTGTTTTAAAAAGGCTAGCCAGACACACGTGAGTTCCCAAGTAATAACACAGTCTCTGAAATACAGTTAGATAAAAAGCATTGTACCTCAGTACAAAGTACTTA
>VZRX01022842.1:5757-70092 GCA_013398075.1 Notiomystis cincta
AAACCACAAAAACAAAGCTAATGCTTAATTAAGTTTCATTCAATGTTATTAATTAAAATAATCCATTGCCCTTTCCCTAACACCTCTTCACCTCTTACTGTCCTGTTGTTTCTGGGATCTTTGATCATACTGTCAATTCCAAATATCATCTTTTTTTTAATTCTTATCACTCCTAAGTTCCTTGTGTTCCAAGTGGAGCACCCTCCAAAGAGACCAGCAGTGCCCCCAGCTTGGCTGCACAGCAAAACTCTTCCCCAGCCTGGTCTTTCCTCACAGCTTTCTCAGAAGTGATCCATAGCTTTCTTCCCAAATGTCTCTTGCTCCTTCTCTTCCCCCACAAGAGAACAATCACTTTGTTGATTTTCTTTCATTTTATACCCCTCTCCTTTCAGCCACACTCCCCAGTCCCTGACCTTCCCCACCCAGCTGGTGGCAGCAACACTGAGATCTGCCCCAGCTCCTGTGCCTTTCTCTGGCTCTCCACTCTGCTTCTCTGCCATTGTCACCCAGCTGCTTTATTGAAATTATACAAATCCTTTTTGATATGGTGGTGGAAATGGAGAGTGACACAAGGGTCATGCCCTCTGAATCTCCTCACCCATTTACTGTTAAATTCACAAGGAGGTGCCACCTTCTCTGGAGCCAATCCAGGTTAATAACTGAGAAAACAGCATTTGGCAAGAGAATTTCTAAACATTTTCTATACATTTGTGTACAGCTGGGCCCAATGCCCTCAAGTACCTGAATAAGATCTGAAGAATTAGCTAATTCTTTTTATTTTTACATTCAATTCTCTCTAAAATGGAAATTTCTTTTTCCTATTATGGTAAAATGTCAAGCACCCATGGGTGGTCTTTCAAAAAAACAAGTAAGAAAAATCCTATAATTTCACATTTTCAATGGAAAGCTAAACATCTGTTAGTACAAAATCCCTCTTTATGGCAGCATCACACAAGGTGATTAGTACTAACATTGCACTCACTTTCAAAGATCCTGAATATAGCTTTAAATAAATGTTAAATAAGTATTCAAATAATATTTTAATAAGTTTAAAAAATAATAATCTTTGGTGCCAGAGTGAAAGAGATGTCATGGGACTAATTATAACTTTATAAAGTTTATAAAGTTTATATAACTTTATAAAGAGTTATATAACTTTAAATAAAAGTTATTGAATTTCTTCAAAGTTCCCATCTTGGCCACATCCTTCCCCTGCTCTTCAAAGCTGGACTTGAGGACCTGCCTAGAGTCAGCATTTTTAAGATTTATTGTTATTGTTGAATCATTTCTTTTGAGATAAACTTTGAATCATGAGGCCATCGAGCAGAGATTATGCTCAGTAAGAGATCAAGGTGCTCCCACAAGCACAGATCACAGGGCTGCTGGTGCCAAGAGCCAGCTTGGGCAGTGGATATCTACCACTCTGAACCAAGTCTTCCCACACCCATGTTCACCTGCCTTTTTTAGAGACTGAATAGGAAGAAGGCTGATGGAGTGTTTAGAGGAATATGTAATTGAAGATTTGTAAATATGGAACTGAAATATGTAATAGAAGATTATATTCATGCACTCTGTGGAGCTCCTTGTGGCTCCATCTTGGACCAGGCTGAGTACAGAGTGCTTAATGCAGAGAAAACATCATTTTTGAACCTCAAGCAAGACCCAGCCGTAGGACTGGATCTAGAGCTTAACTGTGAGTCTCAGAGATATTGTTTTTAAAAAAGAAAACAAAACCAAAAATTCAAATTTAGCGCATCTCGGTACAAGAAAGGGCAACTCAGTAAATCAAGGCAAAATAGAATTCTTTGTCAAACTGCATGGGTGACTCAACACTCAGAGATGAAAAGTGAATTAAAATGAACCAAGTGCTAATTAAAGACTGAAAATAGACTTAGTAATTAAGGGCATTGTTGCACTCGATCCTCTTGGCATGTCCTGGGCATTTAAAACAACTGAGCACAGAAAAACAACTAAAAAACAGCCATTCTGAGAGAACCTAGAACCTGCAAGAATATTACATGATTCAATCCCTTGTCATTCAGGAAGAGCTTTTTAAAAAACACTATAAATAAAATAAACAAACAAAACAGGTCTCCAGTTGCACACTGAATCAGCAGCAATGGCTCATCACAAAACACAGGGCAGTGAAAGAAAATAATTTCCCCCCATGATATGCATTTGCATCTGTTTGAAGTTGCCCATTCAGCAGCTAAAAGCAAAAGAAAAGCAGCAACACAACGTGCCTGTTGACCCACACAAATTGAGCCACGATCTAGAAAAACACCGGCAACAATAGCGATGATCCATCGGGGCTGGATTCTCTGATTTCCTCTTGTCTGGGACAATGCACAGGTACAGGCACGCACCAGCAGAACAACAGCAGCTACATGCCCTGGATGCCAAGGTGCAGGGTGTTTATTTGGGTGTTAAAATGTCATGGGGAGGACAAGCTTGGCAATTCACACAGGGAAGCACCAGCCCAACCTGAGAATTAATTCAGTATTTTGTCAGGAGTTAATCCACAATGACTGAGTAGCTTTTACAGTCACTCATCTGCATAAAGGGAAAAGAGGAGATACAATTTTAGCTGGACCTGCTACTGGGCTACACAGATATGAAAAAGGATGTTGGGGCAAATGTTTCATAGGGAATGAAGCCAAGGCACAGGGCTGTGATGTGAATTAGGCAACACAGACAGAAAGGGAATTCAGCTCCTGTATCTCCCAGTTTAGTTCTCCCTCATCTCATCTTCGAGGCCTGACCTGCCCTGACACCACACCCATCTGCTCAGCCTTTGGAGGCCCTTCCAAAGTCTGGCCCTTGCATAACCACGTATGATAAGCATATAAGATAAGCAATCCCACATTTAACCACCAACTGAATTAATCACAATCCATTATCACACCCAGGACACGTAAGCAACCTCTCAGCATCGTTTCTGTCAGACTGGCCTCAACCAAATTTGTGCTGTCCTTCAGAGATATGGAAAACAAAGACTCCTTCTGTGCTTGAACCAAGCCCTGCTCTGGTTTGCCAAGACCTCCTCCACTGCAATGCCCTGCTGGTTTGCAGATTTTCTGGTGTGTTTATTCCTTTTTTGTTCCTAACTATGTGTGCTTCATTGCAGCATACCTAGTCTTGATCTGAACCAGAGGCAGACAGGGCATGACTTCTTTGGTGGTTCATTACTGACAGGCAATCACCTTTACAGTTACTGCTAAGCCTACTCCTAACCTGACTACATGTGGCCATAACTATTAACATGTTGCACAGAGAAGTTGTGAATTCCCTATCCCTGGAAGGGATCAAGGCAAGGCTGGATGGGGCTTGGAGAAACCTGGTCTAGTGGAAGGTGTCCCTGCCCACAGCAGAGGGATCAGAAGTAGACAGCCTTTAAGTCCTTTCCAACTCAAACCATTCTGTGATTCTCTGTCTTATTAAACTTGTCATCACTGTACTATACAGACACCACAGATATATTTAATATTGCAGTCAAGTGAAGTTTGCTCTTTTAACTACAGGAGATTGCCATCCTGAAGGCAGCCTATCTTAAGCAATTTTTAAGCTTTAAAATTATTCTTCTCTACTTCTTTTCCAATGTCCTAACACACATAAGCACTATGTGTGTTTAAAATAGCCAGCCAAAAGATAATCTAAAGCTTGATCCCTCCCTACTAATAGTAATGGCAAAAAAAATAAAGTAAAAATGCATAGCTGTGACTAGTATGATTTGTGTGCTTGTTATTGGGCTATTTACTGTGAATTACTCAGTCTGAGTGGCACATGAACACTGAATCAGTAAGGCTAAGTGCTGTACAAAGCCCAAAAGGCACAAGAGCTATGACTAAAGGACAGAGCACAGGATCAAGGTGAAGTTCTTGCTGGCCCTCCTTGCACAAGGCCACAGCTTCTCAGCTTCTGCACCTGTAAAGAACTGACCATGACTGTAGAGTGCTTCAGAAATGCTATAAAAAGGCATCTGGTTTTTTTTTTTTATCTCAGGGAATGGGTTTTGCAAAGAGAATC
Organism: Notiomystis cincta; assembly: GCA_013398075.1. Lineage (NCBI taxonomy): Eukaryota > Metazoa > Chordata > Aves > Passeriformes > Notiomystidae > Notiomystis > Notiomystis cincta. Next base: position 9,784 of record VZRX01022842.1, read on the forward strand.
ATGTTCAGAGGTGGCTGCCAAAGCACTTAGCAGCCTGCACAGCCTCCTTTGCAGAACCAGTATCTAAGGATGCTTAATTGCTATCAGCATCTAGGAAGGCTGGAAAACTTCTAGTATCACCCTGTGTTTTACTACTAAGAACTAAAAAAAAAAAAAACCCTAACACTTTCACTAGTCCTTCACAACAAAAATCCAACTTCTGAACATTTAAAACTGATGCTAAACAGTCTTTTCTGAATTACAGACAGTTGCTGAGCTCAGCTGTCAGATGTTTCCTGAGATGGAGTATACAAGGATTAGCTCATCATGCTTTGAGCTCCACTGTGAGCATGCAGCAGCCTACTCTTGTTGGAGGTGATGAGCCCTTTTCCAAGCAGTAGAGATTTATAATTATATGTCTTTACTAGCAGCAGAAGTTAAAAAAATTCATAGCTGCTTTGGCATCTTCTTGGTTAAGAGAAACAGAAACTAAAGCCATATCTAAATCAAGCAAATTTCCTCTGTGCTTAAACCCCATTCCCAGAATCATGAGCAGGTTTTAACACCTGAGATACTGGTGAATGGTTAACTTGGTCGTGATACTTTTTTCTTACTCCAGAGGAAACAAAAAATTGGCCAGAAAAGTTGTGGATACTCCATTCCTGAAAATATTAAAAGCTAGGCTGGATGAGGCTCTGATAAACCTGGTCTAGTGGGAGGTGTCCCTGCTCATGGCAAGGGAGTGGGAATTGCATGATCTTTAAGGTCCCTTCCAACCCAAACCATTCTATGATTCTATGAAATGCAAGAGAAGCAAAACAAACAGTTAAGAAATGGCTTTTTTACAGCCTGATTTACATAAAGAAGGGGGAAAAATTACTGTTCCCATATACTATCCTTCCAAGTTTTATAGAATTTAAAGTAAATTAATATCAGTTTCAGCCTTGAATATTAGGCCTGGAACATTTGAATTACCTTTTGCAGAGAGTACATACAGGTGAAGAGTACATACATGGGCTTCTGTCATCTGCACTGCACACAAAATTAGCATCTATTAAGAAGAGGATTTAGAAGACCAAACTGTCACTATCTGAGCACCTTCATCTTAAATATAATGTCCTTTACACCAGAGTAGCTAGAGCAGGGACAGCTTCAACTCCTACTGCCCTGCAGATGCATTCATTACAGCACAGCCCTCCTGAAATGCATTTCAATTAGTGCTTTATTTCAGTTTTATGAAGGGTTGCCAGAAATACATAAAAAGGACCTATTTTAATATCTTTTGGAAATCAGGTGCACAGGGAAAAGAAACTGGAGAAGCACTAGAGCTCCAGATATACAATACTTCTTAAGAAGTAACCAGGCTACTTTGGGGACCAACATAGAAATCATGGGGATTACAAGACTGGTATAAATATAAGAGTCTGAATGTGTGTGAGAACAAGCAGGAAAAGTAGAGAAGTTGGTCCTAAGAGAAGATGCAACACATCTGCACAAACTTGGCACTAGAGAAGGTCTGGTATCAGCATTTTATCAAGGTGAGGAGAGTCTGAAAAACTTGCCTTGGGTCACTGAAGGAGGCAGAAAAGAACAAAAGTAAATAAAGACTGCCAAAAATTTGGGTAGAAACCTGGGAATATTACTGAGCTTAACATGTTGAAAAACTTGCATTGCAGGACCTTTCCACAGTTTGATTAGAAAAAATAATAAAAATCAGAGGGTTTGAATGATGGGAGCTGTGCTGTTGCTTTCTATTAAGGTAAAGTGCTGAAGTGCTCATTTGTTCTTAGACTGGAAAGTCAAAAAAACCCTCGATTTGGATTTTGACAGCACTGGGGCCAATTTAACAGGGCAAAGCTTTGCTATGGTGTGTTAGAGAACTGTATCTCAGGTGCTTTGTGGTCCAATGCCTTTTCTGAGCACATCTCCTCTTATGACACTGTACCAATGAAATTTCTGTGGTTCATAAGAGTCCCTGAATCAAAGAGGAATATGTATTAAATCATGGAAGATCACTTCAGCCAGTGAACACCACCATTAATAAAATATAGATACATATAGAAGAGTAAAATCAGAAAAACTCTAGAAAGTAACTCATGAAATTATTCTTGAGAGGGACAGAATAATACTCATTTACAAAAAATCTTTAAGAGAGTCAGAGAAAAAATCCTATGGACTCATTGTTCTACATTTAGGTGTGTACTTGCAATCAAGTTATGTAGCAAACAGCAATGACATGCTGTAAATGCAATCAGTTACATTAAGTTCTACCCTCAGGTATTATTAGATAAAATTACTGGCTTTGGAACTGCAAAACACAGCTGGATACAGTTAGAATTACTTCTGTTCCACTGTAATAATTTCCAAGTCTTACATTTAATATAAAAAATCATGCCAGGAATACATGATTCTGATTAAACTCCTCAGATGCACAAAAAAGAGGTTTTTGAACTCATTGCTCCAGATGTACATATATATCCCTGTTACCCCATCTAGGTGAGTTTTACTGAATGTCAGCAACAGAGAAGTGCAAAAACATAGAGAGAACAAGAGACAAGGAAGGAAAGGGAATAAGGAAATTTCCATGTGAAATTTTACTGTGTCAAACAAATCACTTCAAGCTATTTACAAAGTACCTACTATAGCACTTTAGGTACCTGCTCTGATTTCCTACATCATGAAAGATTTATAGATTGAATCCAGCAGAAAACCAAACCCTTCCTTATCCCAACTGATTATCCCTGACTTTAAGTCAACCTGAGCTAAAAAAAAAAGTTTACCACTGAGACCTTCTGTTATTCATGTATAAAACTAACACATAAAGTCACAGCCCTTTAACATCTGCCTGACTCTGTTAAAAAGGAGTAATTTGAAAAATCTACCAGAGCTCCTAGCTGAAAACCAGAAATACTGATAACAAAATAATGTTTCTGTTAGCTCTTTGCAGCACTGCTGGGATTATTTTGCTGGTATCTGCCACATTTTGAAGAATTATGTGCCACACAAGACCTAAGTGATACTGTTGCTGTGATGATCAATATGTTCTCCTAAACAATCCTTACACAGACTTCCATCAAACTCTATTTGACATAAGCAGGTGAATTGATACCAGCATTAAATCCCGGAGCACGGGCAGACGTATTTCCTGCTGGCTCTCTCGGAAAGGATCCCTGTGTATTTTTGGGATGTTATGTCAAATGATCCCAGTGACATTTGCTGCTCTGGATTAGCCTCAGCAGAGCCATGTATTGCCAATAAAAGTTTCCTGAGGACACTGGAGCTTCACTGTCATCGCTGAACCACGACACAACCTGTGAGCCTGACGAGACGTGAGCTGCCAGAGATGGAAAAAGAGCAACCTGCAGCTAAACACAGAGCACCCAGAGCACACTGCTGACTATTTCTGATTATTGGCAATTAATAATTATGAATATCACCAGTTCTTCAGTAGAATTAAAACATGATATTTATCCAGTTTGACCATGCAGTTCAGAAAAGCTGGAATAAAGGAAGGAAGAAGCAAGTGGAGTTTAAACACGACCTCAAATACACTTAGGCCGGCCTAAATTCTGCTGCCACTGAACTCAACAGTACAAAACTGACTCACTTTTGTGGCCATGATCCAAGCTGAATGTTTCTGAATTCTTATTTATTCGAATGGATCCAATTCATAAAGGCATGTAAAGAAGTTGTGCATATTCAACAAAGCATTGGAATATGTTTTGTTTTAATCAGATGTTTTGATCACAATTAACATATATATCAATGCCATCAAAAAAGGAAGTAGTCACCATCATTTATAGAGGAAAACCCCCAAACCATGGTAGATCAGGGTGTCATTCACCTTTAACCATAAACCAAGGATTAAACCATGAACTCAGGCAGGACATGGAAACAGCTGGAAATCCCTTCTTAACTTGAGAACCAGTTTCCCAAGCAATCCTAAAAGCATTCCAGACTAGGTTTGAGGTGGCAGGGATAGTGAATATATCCCTGCCAAGTCACTTTATAAACTTGGCCTGCTTAAACAGTTTACTGCCTGTCTCTAACATTCCCACCAACAAAGCCCTTGTCTTGACACAAAACAAAACCTGCAAATGCTCAGAGACAAAACAGACACACAGACACACAGACGCTGGGTTGTATAACTCAGGCTAAAGCTTCTTTAAAGTACTGTTTTTCTTCATAACAAGGAAAAACAAGCAACTTGTAATTTTAAAACATTTGCTAGGCAATTATTTGGCAATTGTCTTGGGGTGATTACTGAATTATTTTTTTTTAAGATGTAAGTTTAAAGCAAAAATAAATCTTGCCAAGATGGATGTTTTTCCTCTGACTATTTTTTAAATTATTTTATTGAAAATGCTTTATTAAAAAAAACAGAGAAGCAACTATCAGTTGGGGCAGCATTGCCTTGATTTAAGTGGATCAGAAGTGGAATGGTTATTGATTTGTCACTCTGGTGACTCCTGATTTGACAAGACCTTATCAGAATCATTACACTGAAATATTTGAGTACCCCTGCATGGAACTTATGAAACTCATTTCAAACCTAGTAAAATCATTTTCCTCCCTGGTGTCCACACTACTGGTAAACCTTGTTAATTTTGTAACCTTAATACCAAAGCACAAGGCCAGGATGCTGAAGAGGAGACTCAGGCTGCTGATTTGAAGCAGTTTGAAGAGACACAAACCATGGTGCCCATTGCCTGCTTGGCAGCTTCAAAAGGTAAAAATTCAAGATACACAATCAACCCTGTGCTCCCACCACTGCCAGGGTGAGAGCTGAGAAGTGTCAGAGACTGCACACACTGCACACACCTGCTTTGTAGGGTGGTGGTGGCCCCTTCAAAATGTGAAAGGCTTGGCAACAAAAAAATGTTATTGTCAGTCTTGGAGCACAAGACAGGTTGGACCAGATGCTTCAGTATCATTATTCTTCCTTGTGCTTTTTTTATCTTTGTTATTTCCCCTTTATCTAGAAAGTTTAGTTAAACATAGGAATGATTTTCTATGAAAGCCAAGCTGAGGTCATAATACCCAGGAAATACCCACACTTCTCAAGAAATAGAAATGAACTTAGAACCCTCCAGATCTGATTCTAATTTCAAATCATCAGTAAAAAAAACTTTTTGAGGGCAGTCTATGAATCAAATACACTGCAGAGCCTGTCCTATTACAAAAGGGTTATCAAGTTCTCTCTCCCTGTTTGCAAAGCCAGTACTGGTTGTGATAACCCAGAAATTCTGAAACTGAAATCAGCTTTCTTATCAGAGTGACTCTCTTATATTAAAACCACAAATGCCTTAGGAGTGGGGGACAATTGCTTGTAACAGGTGTAACACTTTTTTTTTATATCTTCCTTTAAGGCTGAAAAAAACCCAAAACCCTGCTCCTCCCTGAGATAATTTCTGGCAAAATTGTGTCCAAAAGAGGGGCAGCAACACCCTCCTGAGAGCATCAGCTCTGGGACTTTGATGGAGCACACTGCTGCTGATGACTGCTCTGCCCTGGCATCCAGGCTCTCTGACTGAACCATTCCAGGAACAGTAAGTTTAGTGCCATCACTTTTAGGCAGAATCCTAACAGACCCAGTCAGCTGGCAGATGGGGATGTGCTGAATGTCTGAAGTAGTGACTGTGGAAGCTCAAGGCCTTTGAGAAGTCTCTTTTGATTTGTATTCTTGCAGCACCTTCACATTTTCTCTAGAGGGGTGTTCAGCTGACTGTGGGTGAACACTTTGAGAAGTAAAGCCTTACACCTTTTAAGCAAAAGCTCTTACCCACCTAATCCTAGAATGGTTTGGGTTGGAAGGGACCTTAAATATCATTGTCATTCCAACTCCCCTGCCAAGGGCAGGGACACCTGCCACAATACCAGGTTGCTCAGAGCTCCATCCTGCCTGGTCTTGAGCACAGTCAGGGGTTCCCAACTTTGGGTGACCTGTCCCAGTGTCTCACTACCCTTACACACAGAATTTCTTCCTAACATCTAATATACACCTGCCCTCCTTTAGCTTAAAGCCATCCCCCTTTATCCTATATGCCCTTGTGGAAGGTCCCTCTCCAGCCCCTTCTAGGTACTGGAAGGTTCTATAAGGTTTTCCGGGAGCTTTCTCTTCTCCTTCTGAAGTTGTCTTCATAGCAGAGGTGTTTCAGCCCTGTGATCAACTTAGTGGCCTCTTCTGGACTCATTCCTGTGGGTCCACATCTTCCTTCTGAGGAGCCCAGAGCTGGATGCAGCAGTGCAGGTGGGGTCTCAGGAGAGTGGAGCAGAGGGGCAGAATCATCTCCCTCGACCAACTGGTACCTCTGATTTTGGTGCAGCCCAGGATACTGAAGAACATATCCCTAATATTAATCCATCAGTGCCACAACAATGCCTCCTTCTAGAAGCAGCTGCCTGCCAGCTTACCAGACATTCTCCTACCACCATGATATCACCATCTTTTCACTATCAGAAATATTGATTAAGATATATCTTGTTATAGAGAGTTTCCAAAGCAGGAAGATTTTAAAAATGAAATGTACTTTGGTCCACTTGTGAGGTTTGTTTGCTTTCTTGACTGAGTTCTGAGCAATGCAGTCTTCTTTGCATCACATTTTGTTTTCCATGGGTACAACGTATCTCCCTTCAAATTAACTTTGGATATTAGGTACTACTCTAATCCTGGAAGGCAAGGATTGTACATCAAAACACCTGTTTCCATAGCAAACAGAAAGAAGCCACAGAAGTCCTGTGGTCCTCCCTTATGGATTTAAATCATATTACTTCATGTAAAAGGAGCACTATTTCAGTTTTGTCATTATGTTCACGCATACAGGTGCAAGATTGCCAGGAAAAAGCTAAATATACCTTCCATCAGGGTGTCATTGCCATTTATACAATTCTCCAGCACACAAAGGATTGAAATCAGCCTGAGTTGCAACAAGCTGGGTAAGCACAGAGCAAGCACTACCTCCCAATGCTCATTTCCCCCCCAGAGCTGCTGCTGCCAGCAACTCACGACACCAAACATCAAACCTTTCTCTCAGGCAGCCTCCTCCAATTCCCTGTCAAACAAGTTTAGAGAGGGAATTGCTGCTGGAGAGTTTCAGCATTAAGCAAAGGCCTGCTCACACAAGCTGCACATCTTATCAAGGCAGCACCACCTCCCTGGCAGACCTCGCTGCTCCCACCATCATCCTCCTCGTGTCCTGCCCCAGATCTGGGGGGGGCTTGCTCTCAGTCAAGCACCTTGCAAGAACAAACACTTTTTCACAGAAAAAATACCTCACAGATCCAGGTTAGGGCACAGCTAGAAAACGAGTGAAATCAATGGGGATGATAACAAATAGGTGTGATAACCACTTAACCTGTCCCTGCCAGCTCAGCTGTGCCCTGGTGGTGCCCAGCCAGTCTGTGCAGCTCGGGAGATCCTGAGCCAACCTGCATTAGGTTACAGAGCAGCTCTTTTGGTTACAGCCCTGCTCTCTGCTTGTCTGTCTGAGGCTCCTGCGCTCCTGGTTGACAAACAGCAAAGGGAAATGGAGCAATTGTGTAACACCTTTCTTTTTTTAACCTGAGACAGAAAATGCTTTTATTAGGGACACTGTGGCTGGTGAAAAACAGCCCTTTCTGGTTTATTTGGGCTTGTGGAAGATACAGTTTCCACCAGGCCACATCTACTGTCCTACATTTTCTCACGATCTCTGTATTTTCTGTGTATTCCTTCAAGGATGGAGGACAAAACTCTTTTCCTTGGGTGAAGTATCATCTCTACAAAAATCAAATGAGGAATTGCTCACTGATCCCAGCATCCCCTGCTGTTAGAACTTGCCTCAAATGTGGTCCAATATATTTACATTTGCCAGTTGTCCCAGTATCTCACAGTCCTCCAGAAGTTACCATTTTTCTGTTCTTTCCAGCTTTAAAACAGACACAACAAGCATCTGCTCCTTTGCAGAGCATCTCCTGGATCAGCCTTCCTGTTTATCTCCCTTTACTAATATCCTGTTATTTGCAAATTCACCCTCCAGAAAAGTTTTCACCTGTTCATGATTCTCTTACATTCTGCTATTCTTCAGCTTTCAGCTTGTGTCTCCTTTGGATGTTCCTCTCTTTTTATTTTTGAACTTCTGAAGTGTATAATTTAATACTCTGGTTACATGCTTTACTACAGAACCTTTTAAACTTTTAATTAAATTAATGGCACCTTTCCAAAACATCAAGAATTGCAATTTTTCAGCCTAAATGGGAAGTCTCCAGGAAGATACCAATTAATTCTTCTGCTCCAGCCTTGAGTTTTATGTGAGTCTCTATGCAATTCTGTAATATGCATTATGCAGGAAGTCACATTACTAAAAATGTTCTTTTCTGGAGTTATAAATCTTCAGGTGGTGGCATGGCTTGGTTTTATGCAGTGCTCATTTTTCCCAGCATCTTATGGATCCAGAGCTTCACACAATGAATCTGGGCAATGACCTTCACTTTAACAGCTGATGGAGTCAAAAAACCACATATCACAAACATCCTGTCAGCCTCAGTGAAATAGTGTGAGCACTAAAACAAATCAGTAGCTACAAATTTCCATTCCAGCACACATTTGACTGATGACAGAGTGCCAAACAACATCACAAACCTATTTTTTAGCCCATAAACATCTCCATTAAACTCAATTTGGTAGAAACAACTTGTAAGAGGTGAGGTGGCTGGCTGTATGGACTCATGCTGGTCCATTTTAGTACATTAAGCTCTCTGTAAAAAGGATCTACAGGGTCCTTATGAACCTGAAATTCTTGGCAAATCTGTTTACTAGGGAAAAAGACCTCGCTGCTGGCTCAGTCAGAGTGCCTGCACCTGAACTGACTGGTTTTGGAAGATGTGTGAAGAGGCTGTGTATACACATCATGGATGTGGCTGACATTTCAACTTACAGCCCAAAATATCCATCAGGGAGTACAAAGCAATTACATACCCTCATCTTGACAGAAGGGAGGGGTTGGAATTTGCTTTCCTAATCATTCAGGGCTCTGTTTTTAAGGGTCTGAGGTAACTCCCACGTATTAATAATCCAATGGATTTACAGGGATGGTTTAGGCTCAGAGAGACCAAACACCTGCAAGTGTTCCAGGCCAGGCTGGACAGGGTTTTAAGCAACCTGGTTTAGTGGAAGGTACCCCTGCCCATGGTAGGGGGATTGGAACAAGACGACCTTTAAGGTCCCTTTCAACCCAAGCCATTCCATGATTTTACATGGGGATTTCAGCCACAATGTGTTTAGAAGCTTTAAAACACTCTGAAAATCAAAAAATCTGAGCTCCTCACTGAGACAGAGTTTGCACAGTTTGCCATTAATAAGGTTGTATGTGTCATGGGTTTCAACTGTGAACTGATTTTAATGGTATGGTTTTCATAGCCCAAGACCAACAGTCATACACAACTCGAAACATTCTGAAACCCTACCACATAACAGGTGTAGTCATTTTTCATTAAATTGGTTTCTGTTCTCAGTTACCTTTCTATAAAATCAGAATGAGTTCAGGCTGAGGAAATGGACAATAAAAACTGATTACGTTTTTATCGGTTAGAAAAAAAAGAAAGTGTTGCAGTAAATAATTGGAAGACTGACAGCTTATCTCAATCCTTATTGTTTTATGGTCCATCAGCATTTCAGACTCAATAACCTCTGCTGATGTACCAAATCCTGGTAGCCCTCAGCTCTTCCCAGAAATGGAAAAGAAAGTCAGGATTCAAAGAGCAAAACCTGAAGCCTACAGCCTCAAGTCTAAAGTTAGGACAGAGTACATTGCAAGCAGCAGGCTAAGAATAACAGAACAAACTCACGAGGAGAGAATGAACAATAAAACACAGGAACTCTGACTCTCCCTCCACAGCATTACCTAATTCTAATGCCACGAAGAAGAAAGCAGAGTGAGTGTGTGTGCAAGAGATAACAGGCTGTCACAGCACCGCTTCCGCGCAGCGCCACAAAATTAAAGTTTGATTATTCAGTAGAAGCTGAGCCAACCCAAGAGTCGCACCAGTGTCCAGTTCACAGCGCAACTTACCTTCACAAAGAGCTCAATTTCAGGGTCCTTTCCTTCCCCATTAGCAGCAACAGAGTCTGTCATTTTTCACCCCCAAGGCTACCAGCTGATCTCTTGCTATTAGGTGGCAAAAGGAGGTTTCAACTGCACAGCGTGTGAGTTTCCCTTCTGAACCACTCTCACAAAGCTCTTAAAACATCATTTGTAATGATAAAGCTTGAAAGCAGTGGAGTAAACAAGTTTGCAGGTTATTGAATTAATAAAAATTAAAAGGCAGACAGCAGAGGAGCAGTCCCTGTTACGGTAGTTCTTCAGAGCAACAAGTGCTACTGTGCTCTGGTACAGTATCCTCATCTGTCAGAGCTGCAGCCCTCGCTGCCTGCCCAAAATAGCCCAGAGCATAAAAAAACAGAGGGTGGGGTTAAACTCAGAGGGGAGGAGACAAGCTCCTGGTACCTACGGCAGGATCAGTCTCTGAGCAAATAACTCTGCTCTCCCCTGTTTTTCAGCGTTTCTGTTGTTCCCTCCCTTATGACACTGCTGGGAGCACCAGGGACAGGGAAGAAGGAAGTCCTGCAGCAGGGCTGGTTTAGTTCCTTTAAGCAACAGGGATGGTTTTTTTCTGCTTTTCGGAAGGGTGTTTCTCCTGCCTCTAACTGTTCAAAATCCTAATATTGTTATTGCTAAGAAAGGCAAGGGAAAAAGAGCCTGTGCACTGGCTGTTAGATCAATCAGGGAAAGGGAAGAAAAGCAGAGCTTTGCCTCAGCAGCCCCTGCCATGTGTGTGGTACGAAGTGGTGCAGAAGCCAAAAGTGAATACTCAGGTGAGAGAAGCACCTGTGATGCCACCGCTGCTGATGGAGCTCAGGAGCAGAGGAATGGAAATGTTTGGGTCCCATAAGTATTTCTCAGCATGTCCCTCGGGTTGTAGAGGGGGGACAGGAGAGCGATGATTAGCTGGGTGGAGCATGGGAGAAGCGTTCCAAGGGCCTCAGCCTGCTGCTGACGCGCTGCTGTCATCCCTACTCCCTTTCCCTCGCCCTGCGTTCCTTGCATGACTCAGAGGGCACCGCACAGCAGCCCCAGCGGGAGGTGGCACCTATAGAAAGTCCTGACACAGCCAAAAGGCACGAAGGGAGGGCGTGCTGGCACAGGAGGGGACAGCAGGCAGAGGCAGAGGGGTCAATGGCACCTCCTCCTCATCCCCATCCCTGCCTGGAGGGACTTTGTGTCCTCCTGCTCTCGGGCAGCCTCTTCCCGCTCTTCTGCCCCGATCCTGTTTCAGGGCTGCCAAAGCTCTGGCTCACAGGCTGTTGGCAGCCCGAGCTGCCCGACAGGAGCAGCTTTGCCTTCCCCTTCTGACACAGAGAGGCCTTTTGGGGAGGGTTTTGACACGCTCAAACACCCGCCTTTCCTGAAAGCGCTCTTAGCTGTGTGCTCCTGTGATGGTCTCCAATTCCCTCTGTGACCTCCAGGCATTTGACACAGCCCCAGAGCAGTCACAGCCAACACCTCCGTGGCCCTTTGGGTAACTTCTATGGGAATTTTCCCACAACAGCTGCTTCATGTGCACTACATGAAGGACTGAAATGGTTAACGAGTAAATCTCATTATGCAGTTGCAACTGTAATTACAACATAATCATCATTATAATTACTGTAAAAGTATGCTTATGGTTTTTAGATCTAATTAGCACTCATTCAAATAACTGGAAGGTTAACTGTAAGAGAATTAAGTGTTATTACTCCTTTGATTTCAAATTTTTACATGTAATTTTTGGACTAGGCACATTAATTACCAAACATTTAGAGTACAATTATTCTTAGACCTACCGGCAAGTTTCCAAGGACATGGGTTAAGTGTACTTACATGTGGCAGAAAGAATCATTGCATTGTAATTATGCATTACAGTTATAAAAGTCTGCCAAAAACTTAAGAGTAATCACCCTATCTCTAAAAGGCATCCCTAAATAATGCATTATTAACTATACAATTATCAGCTTTTAGGTTTTGCTAAAAAAATGTTTTGCTTTAGCACCTCGTGGTGACATAATCTCCTTTTAATGAGGGTTCTTGGGAATAATGGGAAATGGGTCATCTTGACTGAGGTTACCTGTAGCTCCAGCCTCACTGAAAACATTGTTTTGATATAGTGGTTTGAACAAGTTATATCACAAGACCATCTCTTTTGGCTCTGGAAGAGAAAATCCTGCCAGCTATGAGCATAGTAATGAGGTAATGCTGCTAATGCTAAACCAAAAGTTAGAAATAAAATCAGCTTTCAAAATATCGGCACTTGCAAGTTGTGATGCATGTGACCTATTTAGATGTCTATTTTAGAATCAAGAAATATGCCCTAGAAGTGTCTAATTTTTTCCACTGAGCCCATGGTAATGAGATCAACATGGAATGGTCACACAAATCCTGCAGTAATTTTTAAGGAAAGGAAATCTGTGGCTGTAGTGCCTGATTGCTGTGCACGTGCCATCCCTCACTCCAGAAGCTGTGCGTGCCTTGCACTTCTGAAAGTCAAACTCTAGATGTAGCAATTTCAGTAGAGACTCAATGTGTCAAAACATTCAAATCCTTCCCTCCCAATTACTGTCTGGGCTTAGTGGTGTGTTATAATTAGTTTGCAGACGAAGATTATTTTGCTGAGGCTCAGCAAAGCAGAAGAGAAACTTTGCAATACAAAGGTGCTCTGCAGCCATGATCATCCTAACCCAGATATAAACTACTGAGGAACAGGCCAGATCCCACCTGGTTCAGGCTCTTTCTGGGCTGTGCTGCCACTGGAAGGTGCTTTACCCATCTGCTTCCACCCATAAGGCACCACCTTGTTCTGACCTCCTGCCCCAGGAACTCATATGGGGTGCTCAGAGGCTACAGAAGTTGAGGACTGAATACCACACATCTGGTATTCCAGCTGTGCTTTTAGTTAGAAAGAATAAACCAACATACCTCAAAAAAAAACCCCCCTCTGCTTTACAAAAATACCCCCATGGAACCCCTATAAGAGACCAGACATAACAGAGTCCTTGTTCAAATAACTGGGTTTTTAAAAATAGATTCTGAAAGCTGAATTTAGGATAAACATTGTAGAAGGCAGTGAGTAGGAGGAAATGTATACAGATGGATATATAAATATATATATATACATTTATATGCACTGCTTTAGGAATCTATTCATGCATTTACTGCTTCTCTGTCATATAAACCTGACTTATTGCTTACATCTGTGTGGAACCTTTCTGACTATAATGGTTTTTAGTGTCTACACAACTCTTTTGTGTATTATGAAATCAGCTCTTTCTTCAGCCAAATTAAGGGTAAGACACTGATAAATAATTAGTACACTCTCATTTTACTGCAAAGAATGAGTCACTTCGTTTGGCCTATCATTTTCTCACAAGTCAGAAGTAGCAGAGGCTTTGAGTTACACACAAGAACATTAGACACTGAATTATGAACTCCTCATAAGCCAAGTCATTATAGTTTGAGGTTTATGAGATATAGAAATGAATATGAGCACGTCATCCCATTAATAAAAGACGAGGACAGCTTCAGCAAAGGAACGGCCACGTCCCCACATAAGACCTCTATTGTAGGTGAACTCTGATGCACTATCAGCTTTCACTGGCCTGATCCAAGCTTCACTTCCAGCAAAGATTTGTCCCAAGGGGGTGAAGCAGAGGCCAAGCATCCAGAATGTAACTCTATCGTGCAGTTCTCCAGCAGACCGCCACGTTACCAAGAAGGCTCAGAGCACAAAGCACATCCATCCCCCAGTGCTTCCAGCCAGCTCATTCCATGAGAGCAGGTACTGAAAGTTTTATATGGTGCAGGCAACGTTTTTCATTGTGATAAAAAGAGGTAAAAACTTGGTGCAGCTGCAGAAAATGCAGTAAATGGTAATTTCGGCTATGATTTTAACAGGGAATTATTTAACTGCTTAGTTGCCAAAAAACCCCACACCTAAGAAGCAGCCAGGGTGGTTTGAACAGGTTATGGAAACATCTCTTCCAGAGATAGTTCTGAATTACTGGCAATTTGCAACTGCATTTATTGGATGCTGGTAGTTTTGACATGCAACACACTTAACAAGTTAACAAATGCAAGGAATCAATCCAGTAATTGTTATTTTCTTTTGAGTTACAATGTTTCACTATCAATTTCTTGTCTGAATTCCAGAAAAATCAAAATATTTGTCTCAGATATTTGTGGCCAGACAGGAGGTTCCCCTCCCCAAATGCACAAGACATGCAAGGACATACAAAGCTCTTCTCATCAGCCCCATGCCAACACTGGGTGAGCAGATACTTTCCCTCGACTCTAAAGATGTACAGTACCTTAAAATGTGTTGGTTTGTTGGAAGAACTGTGATTTTGTTCTTGTAAATTTTCCCACGCTCAAGGTAATGGAAGAAAAGACCTCAAGAGATACAGTAACAGCTGTGCAGCCTGAATGTCCCAATAAATGGGATGGGATGGAAAAGCCTAGACCAGAAAACTTTGCACTCCATGAACTGACCAGTTTCAGATAACCCACTCTATACCCACCCCCAGATATTATGAATCCATCATAGACATGAGCTACAGCAGGTCTCCTTTATCTTTTTATTAAAAAAGCATTATTCTAGCTCTAAAATTATCGTGCTGAAATTCTTCTGTTTAGCAGAATGAATCAGCTCAGACTGGAGTTTTGCAAAGTAAATTCTAGTCCAAAACCATGAAATTATTTTTATATATAATTATGTTTTCACATGGATGCAGCATCAAACTTTGCTGTAACATTAATAAGCATTAACACCAAGAGAAAACCTGCTGCTGTTCAGTGTGAAGAGGGTTTTCATTATGGATAATGATCTCAGTGCTCACACTGAGACAGCCTCAGGTACCCATTTGTAAGGAAGTGGCTCTGAAAAGGTACAAAATCATCTCCTAATGCTGCATTCAGTACAGAGGCTTCTAGAGGGCAGGGGTTTATTTCACTATCATCCCAAAACTGACATTTCAATTAAAAACAAAAGATACTTCCAACCAGGACTGAGACTGCTCTGGAAAGTGGTATTGTAGGAGATACAATGGAGAGCATGACAGACTGTCCCAAACTGTGGGCTATATGGATAATGCAGCTGATGAAAGGAGAAATGTAGAAATCCTCAGCCCTTGCTTTTCAAAATGAATCCTCCATGCTGTTAAGTGTGGTGAAGAAAAACAGCACCAGGTAAGTGTGATGTACCCATTGTTGTTGACTCACTCCTGTCATAGAACTAAAATTACATGATTTTATTTACAAGTTAAAGTAAGTAAGTAATACCTATTCCTGTCTCATTTCATTGTGCAAGTCCCTATTTAGATTATTTCTTTTCACTTCTTTGTATGCTTTTTGTCATAAGTTAAGTTTAAATTAATTAAGATTTGTGGTATGAACATGCAAACTAGGATTAAATCCCCCACAAACAAAAGATGAGCACACAACATACAACTTAAATCTGATTTATGGATTATTATTTACAGAAAGTGTTCAAAATGGCATGTAGAACTCATGCAGACCTCAGGCTAGGCTTCAATTCCTCCCTGTAAATAAGGCTTTAAAAATGCTGCTTATTTCATTGGATACATTTGTGTTTCACACTGTTGTTTGGCAAACAATTTAGCTGAAAGCTGAAATTACTTTCTATGTTCTGATGCACATTCTTTCTAAAAGGTGAAGCCTTGAACAGCTCAGTTTGAAATTATTCATGACTCAGGCTAGTCCCCATGGGTCCACATGCTGGCATCAGCACCTGCACAGCAGGTTATGTGCAGGGTGCACCGTGGATTTCAGGATCCTCTGTGGTGTATGTACTGTTTGGCTTAAGAAAAGGGCCCCTGGATTTGTGCTCTCTGAAAAGCTCACACTGGATCAGTGTGAAATAGCAGGGCTCAACATTCTTACATCTTTCTGTGGCAGCAAAGTTTAACCTGTGCAATGGCGATGCCTCTGGTCAGTGGCAGTGCTGCTCACCCAGGTTAATGCAGCTGGCTGACCTTGAGCCTCACAGTGAACTGAAGAACTCTTCCATTCTCCTTAATAAATTGCCTTCATTCATTTTTCATTTCACCTTTTGGTACTTCTTCTGTGATAAAGTTTCCACAAGTTTGCCAGCTCACTTGCCTTAGTGCATCACCTCAAGCTGTTATGAAACGACTGGTGGGTTCTTTGTTCTTTTTTTCCTTCCTAAAAACTTCAAAGTGAGATTTCAACATCTTGTAGTACCTAAAGTTGACTTTGTGATACCCCCTTTTAGGTTATTTTTCTGCCTGGGGACCCTTTTCACTGCAGTTAATGCAGACATCCAGGATGAATTGAAGCAAGGTGGTTAGTTAAGTACAGATGTGAATTTCTCTGGTGCAGATACACTTTCACTTCAGCAGATTTTTGCTGGTGACCAGCAAACCCAGCTCATTAGGAATTCAGAGAACATGTCCCACATCCTTAAGTGAAAGATGGTGGTGGTAATTCTTAAAAAAGAGGTTGGCTTAAGACCAAAAGTAATTTTGTTGGTGAAATTCAGCACTGAGTATGGTCTAAATAACAATGGTGCCTTGCTTAAGTCTGTCAGCACTGGCAATACTGGGTAGTCTAACTAGAAAGACATAAGGGGTTTTTTGCTTCTTAAGTGGAAGATTTTCCAAAAATTTTCCATCTTTTGCCAAAATCACAAATTTTCACAGAGTATGTAGCTGGTATCACTTTTACAAGAAAGGTGTGGGCCCCTGGCCACCAGCTGCAATTCTTGGGAGCAACCTCACAGACCACCAAAATGTCAAAGCCCAGTTTGTTCTTGCAGTCTCACTGCTCTGACCTTGGGGACAACTCTGATGCAATTCTGTAGAAAATAGACTAGGTTTTCCTGTGAGAATCAGGAAAACATCTGTTAGAAAAGTCCTAATGAGATAGGGATGCCTTTACTCATTATTAGCAACTTCTACCCATTTCTAGCCAAACAGCAAGTCAGAGTTGATACCAGACTAATAAATAAATAAATAAATAAATAAATAAATAAATAAATAAATAAATAAATAAATAAATAAATAAATAAATAAATATATATAAAGGTATCTCATGATGTTGAGAAGAAACCTAAATTCCCCTGCAGAGGATGGCAGCAGAGACTCTCCAGTTCAGTCTTGACTACAGGTTCATGCAGAAAATTGACCTTCAGAGAGGAAATCAGAGTTCAGAAGGGTGAAGTTGTGTGTCTTGTGAGGTTTGACTCCTCTGCATTTCAATTAGGTGGAAGCCACCGTGAGGGGGTTTCACCTCTGACCATGCTGGGTCTCCTGAGCAGAAGAAGATGACTTTAGGCTACATAACTATCAAACCAACATACTCTGCAATTATCTCATTTGTCATGAAAGATCTAGCAATTAAACAACAAATTAAAAGGTAATTGATAGTTCTTTTTAGATAATTAAGTATACAGAATCAAAACTGAAAGCAAGTTAGCCAGGTCATCTATCACTCTCCCAAGATATTATAAACTTTGCACTGTATTATTGTAAACCAAACAAAAAATTCAAATGCTGTAAATAAAATGAAGGGGAATCCACAGAATCCATAGAAACTTCATAGTGCAAAGCTTCATAAAATCAAAGAGCACTCAGAGCCACTGGAAGTAATACATGTGGGAATAATTTGCTATTGATAGGGCTGATAGTGCCACTGATTTTTAATGTTTCCTAATTCTTGCCCTGTTTACACCCAGTTTTCCAAGTCAGTTTAACCTTTGCCAGTCTTTAAAAAGGGAGCTTTTCAACAGTGGTGTCTTCTTTCTTCATCCAAAGGACTTCAGACACCCAAAGGTTTATCTTGCAATGCACTCAGCCACTGAACTCACTCATCCCCCAGGTTACATCTTAAACAAAAGCTTGAAAGCAAACAAAAATGCAAGGAAATGACCCAATTTCCCCCGAATCAACAGCAAGCTAAGAATAGACTCCCGAACTCCTCAATGTCAGCTTAGTCAAACCATTGTCAAATGAAAATACATTTGTTTTCCCAAGTGTTCAGAACTCCATCGTCATGGAGCACGCTCTTCAAACAGGTGATTACGTGAATATAGATACAAGTACAACATTCTTGTACACAATATTCCACAGGAGCACTTCCAAAGACATTCCACCAGCCCACCTGTCACACTCTGCTTGGAAAATCTGGAAATCTGGCCTTCAGTCTGTTTCTTTTTTTTTCTTTTTTTAAAGAATAGTACGGGGTGACCATCCCCACGGGTCACCCAGTCCAGCCCTGAGGAGTTAATTGTTAAGTGGAATCGGGCAGCAGAGCGTTCTTTGCTCGCTCACATCCTCGCAGGGGCTCGGGAGCCCTGCCTGGCTGGCAGTCCAGGAGGGAATGCCCGGCTGGCTGAGCGGCTGCCCGGGTTTTTATACCCGCGCTATTTTTAGCTGTTATCAATCCGCGCCCGGGGCCGCAGAGAAACTGCTCCGGCCAAACTCCATCGCAGCAATCTCCAGGGAGGAGCCAAAGGACTGGATCTGCTGCTCTGAACTTCAGCTGCTCTTTATAAGGGCTCCTGCAAGGCGCCAGCACGCCAAGGCCACGCGTTAGGACCATGAGGAAGTTACTGATTCAACGGATAAGCATCCTGCCTATATTTGGTGAAAATCAGTGAATTTAAGGAGCCTCATGAAGCCCAATAAATGATGCAGTCATTCAGTACGATATACATATAAATCAACCTGTGGTGTTTTTGCAAAGTTGGTGTTTTTATGTCACCGGGTAACTATGTACTGTGTAACTGGAAACTACGTGCTGTGATTATTTACAAATCCATGTGCTCACCAAAGAAAGGGGAGACAGATCGGTGCCTCTTCCGAACAGGCCACGTGGTCTATAAGAGATTTTTGAAACTGGACCTTTGTCCAGTATATTCTTTTAGTAACTTTTCATGGAAATATGACCTTGTACTAACTCTGGGCATTGAGAAATTAATTTAAAATGGTGAGAAAAATGTGAATTAAAGTTCTTGTAGCTAAACATTAGGCATATAACATTTTATATAAGAGAATAGGTTTATTCTTTTCATGGATAAGCATCAGAGTATTCAGCAGGCTGCAGCATTTCTCTTTTTTTAACAACTGGGATATGTGTGCTGTCTTCATGTTTAATGGCACTTTTTGATGGCCTGTGAAAAAGTCCATGAAATGTACAAGAAAGGTTACCTGCCATGCCTGAATCACAGTGTGATATTAAAAAAACAAACAAAAAAAAGTTTAAAAAAAGACTGTTAGGTCAATGTCTACTCTATGAAAACCAGTATTCCTAAATTATTTTCTCCAGTACTTATCTGGAAATTTTCTAGCTAATAGATTATTAAAATTTGGAAGAATTTCTGACTACGTTAATAAAAATAAAAATTTTCTAAGTTTAAATTATTTCTCCTAGTATTCCTGTTTACTGAGGACTTGCCAGTATCATTTGGGCACCTCACTGGCCATTTCTGGCTAACAGAGACCCTCTTGCCATGAGGGGCCACCCAAAGTATCAATGTTACAGCTAAGGATGAATATATTTATAGACCAAGTATAAATGTGGGCAAATATAAAACACTCCTGCTGGCCATATTTTTAATCAAGTAGATTTTAAAATAAATCCAAAAATGGTACAAATACATGTGAGCAGAGGTCTGAGGAGTGATTAAATACCTATATTTTCAGATGCAAAGCTTCCATTCCTTCCATTTGCTTTTCAAGCAGCCCTCAAGCTACAGGGATACAGTGTTGAGGTCTCCCAAAGCAACAGACATTTCACCTCAAATAGAATTTGTTTACTTAAATAATCATAGTTATCTTAAACAAGGAGGTTATTAAAAGAATCTCTTTTTTTGCTACTTGTTTAGTTTAGCTATAAAAGCAGAAGCAACCTAAGACAAGATGCAGCTGTGAAAAAAAAAGGCCCCTTTGTGGAAAGAAAATATGTGCAGAAGGGGTTTACTATGATGACTGGCAGCAATGGAGACAAAAAGGATTGGCTGGTTTAGCCCCAAAATATTTGAGGTTGTCTAAGCCTAAATTGATCTTAAAATGAGCTAAATGCATCAATGAATGCTAATGGACCATGCTGGCACAAGAGCAAGGATGTTTTAGCTGCACATGAATAAAGGTAATTTGGAAATTAAGTGTCAAACCTTCAGAGCAGTGACAACCTGAAACAGATTTCTGAAATGAATAATTGTAATAGTTTCTAAATAGACCTTGATCACTTTATAAATGAAGTACTACATGATGAGGCTGTCTGTAAGAGAATACTCAATTTCATGTCCCAAAAAGTCACATCCAGTCCCATGAATTTCTTTCTCAGATTACCTAGAATCCCCAAAGAAACCATCTTGGCCAGTGTGCAGATTTCTACCTTTCTGTGCCTCATCTTTTATAAACATACAGGCAGGAAGATAATGATTTTCTCTCAGAAGATGTGTTCTTGGGTTTTAATTCATTAACACCTGCATGGAGGCTGCAACAGAAAATCAATTAACTTGTGAATCAAAATCCTGGTTTCAAACACTGCTGGATGTACTGAACCCAGATCTGTGCACTGACAATTTCCCTTCTCATCTATCCCTGATCACATCATTGTAACCCCATGTCACTGACATCTTACATTATCAGAGACACACCATCAGTAAGAATTCACCCTCAATTGTTTCATAAATTGATATGAAAAACATCGAGATCTAAATATAAAAATCAGATCTGCAAATGATAAATCAATGACTCATTTTAGAGTCACACACTTCCTCCTTTTTTTCTTTTCCACAAAAGGCAATTTCATACAGGTTCATAACATTTCCCAGTAAGAAGTGGTAAATATTTTTAAAATTGCCACCAATACAGAAAAATATTTACGTGTCTCTTTTCAGCCACAGCCAAAGGTATGACAGAACATTGAAAATATTTCTAAATGAACCAGTAAATACAGTGGCAGACCAGTGGAAAATTTGCCTTCAATACAGGGTCTTATGCCCCAAAGAAACAAACATTTTTCTTTTCATGATTAAAATCTTAAGATGTGTTTGAAGGGGTACCTAGGAATTCAGATCTAGTATTTGAATTAGTATTCAGTTGACTCTCCTACTGTGGTGTCTAAAATAAAAAGTAATTCTAAAACAAATACAATTGACAGACACATATATGGGGATTGCTGTTAAAAGAAAGGATAAAAGTTGACGTTGAAGTTAAAGGAGGAGTGTTGGTTCTCAGTCTTGGAAAGATGCTAAAATGTATTGGGCTATTTTATCTGGTTAATTTCAACTGTACAGTGAACAGCCAGAAGTGTCCAACATCACAATGTTTGATCATTATTGCACTTCAGTCATTGCTGAGTGGAGACACTGAAACAAAAAGGGAAATTAAATAGCCTGGGGGAAAAAAAAATCAATCCAAAGTTGTTTCCAGATGTCCATTACCAGAATTCACTTCTAATCTAATCCAGTCATCCAAGATTTGTATTTAAACTGTCACTGGTGGCATTCAGCTTGTTTAACTTCAGGTGACCATGCAACTATTTTCAATGAAATTTTATGGCTTGATGCAGTTGTCTGAACCTAGATATCCAGCAGCATTTGATAGGATAGCTGAAGAAATCCATAACATAAATGAGACAGGGTATATGGGACACCCATGGCCTGCAGAGGCAGCTGGAGGCCAGGAAAAAGCCTTTAAACATCTAAACCAGCAGGGGATGCCCGTGGTTGGAAAACTGAGTTAGTCCCACTCCATACAATGAACAGAGTCTACCTAACAAATAACCTCACCCTACAGGTGGTGCCTGCACTTGGCCACAGGAATTAACATCTCATCGTGCTTTTTCAGACAGCTTTTTGTTGCAAAAAGAGCCTGGAAATCCTGCAGAAGTGCAATTAATGGCTTACAGATACACCTGCAGTTGGATGAGCCAAATCCAACCCTTGGTATCTAAAGAACACAAAGAGCAGAGCAGAAAAGCTGCTTTCCTCTTGCAGACTCCAAAATAATTGACATCCATCATCACCTGTTTCTCTGCAGGGATTATGCATTATTTTGTGTTTGCAGAATATTGGTCTCAGTAGAGCTGATCTTTAGGTACTTCTCAAAAAATCAATTCAAAATAATACAAAGTGCTCTGTTTTGGACAGGATCCATTTAACAGGTGACAGTACTGCTACACAGATAAGTTTTCAAGGCCAGCAATGAAATTATCAATCCACAAATCCAAACATTTTTCATTCCAAAAATGTAGGTGCTGATATGTTTCAAAAGAAAAAATCAGTCCAAAATCAGGGATAAGAGCCTTGTTTTCAGAACATTGACGAGCGCATCACGAGATGAAACATACGTGAGGAAAAATTAATGAGTAAATAAATTCTGTGTTAATTTTCTCTCGGTGTGACCTACATCATTTACATCGTGTTTGCCATTGCTGCAATCACTGTGCAGGGACAATTTCCTAGATACTACAGGTCTGGTTTTGAAGCTGTTGCTACGCTACTGTGCTGTGCCCGGACACTGCTGTGGCTCAGCTGGGGAGCGCCAGCTCAGAGCTGATCCACGGACCTTTCTGCAGGTGCCTGAGTGAGGCACAGACTCAGCAAGGGCTGGAAGAAAGACCTTTTACCCTTTGTATCCAAAAGATTAAGCAAACTGCTCTGCCCTGCTGCTGAAACACACGTTCTGCTCGTGACTGATAGTCAGGGGACTGGGTGTTATCTGTAACAGAAGGGCTGTCACTAATCTTTTCTCACACACACAGAGTAATTCAGATAGGCATAAATCCAGCTGTGAAGAAACCCACAGCACAGCTTTCCTCCTCAGAAAGAAGGGTTAGTGGCTGTTAGGTTTATATGTTAAGAGATTACCAGGCTGCTGTACCTGACAGGGGGGAGGACGGAGCCATAAAGCCACGCTGGGTCTGCACAGTGGTGTGGAGGTGTTAGAGATTAATCCACATTTTCTGAGTTAGCAGAGCAAAAGCCCTGGTGAGGGTGTCCTTCACACTGGTTTTATGTCAGAGCAGTTCTCTGACTCCAAAACCACACTGTTTTCAGTGAGAGGTGATCAGAGTCTGATCACACCACTGAGAGAAACCTAAATTCTCCCAGAAGAGAAACCTAATGCACTACAAGTCAAATGGCAGCTGCAAACTGTGCAGTACTACTGTATCACACCTGCTGGCACATGGGCAAGGAACACATGGCTGAGACTGTCACTGAAGCACTTATTGGGAAAACACCAGGGCTGGAGGAACCACATAAATGTTAAAGGATTCAAAAATATGTTAAAATAGAGCAGATAGTGTTCTGACTAGAGAGTTGGATAAATGATGAATTAGAGTGCTTGCTGTAGTGGTTTTTATTTGCACTGCTATTTACATTACCTGTACCTGCAAACTGGAGCTTGAGATTTATATAAATTAACCAGAGAAAGACTAGAAAAGGTCAGAAAAAAAACCAAAAAAAAAGGTCCCTAAAACAAACAAACAAACAAACAAAAAAACTCCAGACCACAACACACCAAACCACTCAACATTTAGAAATGATGACAAGCTCAAAGGCAAGCTGAAGGATTTGTTTAGTTCAAGAAAGCAAAGACTGAAGGAAATTTGGTCTATGTTATCTATGTACATAAAGGTCTTGTCTATTAAAAAGAAAAATAGCGTAATTCAGAGCAAGAATTTTACTAAAGGAAATTGTTTTTTCTCAGGACAATAATTAAGCATTGACAGACTAATTGGTATAGGTGCTAAATGAGCATCACTGAGTGTTCCCAAAGAAGCATCTGGTAGGGATAGTCTAGATAAGACTGAGAGCAGGAGGACACATCACTTGGTATTCCAGACTTGTAGTTCTACACTTAATTGCACTTGTAAGGTATCTCAAGACTATTTGCAGGAATAAACAACCATTAATTTCATTTTAATTATAAAAACAGGTATCACATTAGGATATTGGCTCCCCATGAGTCATTTCCTGCTGTGCACATGTCAACTTCAGCATCGTGGTCTGTAAATCTGCCAAGACTGGAAAACTCTGAAAATAGTTCTTGGATCTTTTCCTTGCTCATGTTGCTCAGTTAACACTATTTAGAAGGTGGATTATGAATCATTCAACCTTTTTCTAAGCTTATTCATAAGAGCAAAATAATATTTGCTTACTTCTGTTAGATTTATTATTAAAAATATTTTTAAAGCCTAAAATGTCACAAAAAGCCAAGCTACTATAATTTTGTGTACATATGGAGAATTTCACCTGCCACCTGGCTTCAGCCTGAATTTACCTTACTACCTGCAAACCTTGGTGGAGAAGATATGGCTTAACACCATCCTTATGTGCTGTATTGGAGTCAGTTAGAAGATTAACTGGTTTTTATTGCTGGAAGGTATCTGGAAAATGAGTTATGCTTACAAACATCTAACAGCCTAAAACTGCAAATACAGTTGTTTTCCTCTGTAGATAATGAGTGTAGTAAGAAATGCTCAGTTCTGCTCAGCAAAGCAGCAGTTTAACCACTAACTTCTGACTGGACATGCATGTGGTTCTGCTCTCTTCAAATTACACAGGCTTAAAATTAGATTTGTCCTGTGACTTCATGTTCTGAACCATTAATAGACATTTCTACACAGAATTTTCTCAACAAATACCAGAATGCTCCATAAAACAAGAGAAAATCAAACTTATTAGGAAGAAGTGTGACTTTCCCAGTGACACAATGATGGGTCCTCACTGTCCCTGTGAGAAACATGGTCTGTCACTCACAACTGTTCAGCTCAACTTGGGGAGTCAGTAAGGAACTAGCACAGGGTTGTGCCTGCAAGTTGGAGCCCTCAGACATTCCTGACTTGGAAATCAGAGAACCACAGAATCACAGAATTGGTAAGGTTGGAAAAAACCTTCAAGATCATCAAGTCCAACCATCAACCCAGCAGCACCACCATATTCACCATTAAACCATGTCCTCATGTACCACATCCACACGTTTTTGGATATCCAGGGATGGTGACTCCATTTCCCTGAGCAGCCTGTTCAATGCCTGACAACCCTCTCCATGAAAAAAAAATAAATCCTAATATCTGACACAACTTGAGAAATTTCCTCTCATCCTGGAGGGCAGAGCCCAGTCCCCACCTGGCTCCACCTTCCTTTCAGGGAGTTTGGAAAGCAAGAGCCCCCCCAGCTCCCTCAGCTGCTCCTCATCAGACCTGTGCTCCAGACCCTTCCCCAGCTCCGTTCCCTTCTCTGGACCCACTCCAGCCCCTCAATGGCTTTTTTGTCATGAGGGGCCCAGAACTGAACCCAAGATTTTGAGGTGTGGCCTCAGCAGTCCCAGCACAGGGGCCATTCACTGCCCTGGCCCTGCTGGCCACATTATTGCTGGTGCAAGCCAGCTGCCATCAGCCTTCTTGGCCACCTGGGCACACCTGGCTCATGTTCAGCTGCTGTTGACTGACAGCCCTCCCCAGCTCCGTTCCCTTCTCTGCAGTCCCAGCACAGGGGCCATTCACTGCCCTGGCCCTGCTGGCCACATTATTGCTGGTGCAAGCCAGCTGCCATCAGCCTTCTTGGCCACCTGGGCACACCTGGCTCATGTTCAGCTGCTGTTGACTGACAGCCCTCCCCAGCTCCGTTCCCTTCTCTGCAGTCCCAGCACAGGGGCCATTCACTGCCCTGGCCCTGCTGGCCACATTATTGCTGGTGCAAGCCAGCTGCCATCAGCCTTCTTGGCCACCTGGGCACACCTGGCTCATGTTCAGCTGCTGTTGACTGACAGCCCTCCCCAGCTCCGTTCCCTTCTCTGCAGTCCCAGCACAGGGGCCATTCACTGCCCTGGCCCTGCTGGCCACATTATTGCTGGTGCAAGCCAGCTGCCATCAGCCTTCTTGGCCACCTGGGCACACCTGGCTCATGTTCAGCTGCTGTTGACTGACAGCCCTCCCCAGCTCCGTTCCCTTCTCTGCAGTCCCAGCACAGGGGCCATTCACTGCCCTGGCCCTGCTGGCCACATTATTGCTGGTGCAAGCCAGCTGCCATCAGCCTTCTTGGCCACCTGGGCACACCTGGCTCATGTTCAGCTGCTGTTGACTGACAGCCCTCCCCAGCTCCGTTCCCTTCTCTGCAGTCCCAGCACAGGGGCCATTCACTGCCCTGGCCCTGCTGGCCACATTATTGCTGGTGCAAGCCAGCTGCCATCAGCCTTCTTGGCCACCTGGGCACACCTGGCTCATGTTCAGCTGCTGTTGACTGACAGCCCTCCCCAGCTCCGTTCCCTTCTCTGCAGTCCCAGCACAGGGGCCATTCACTGCCCTGGCCCTGCTGGCCACATTATTGCTGGTGCAAGCCAGCTGCCATCAGCCTTCTTGGCCACCTGGGCACACCTGGCTCATGTTCAGCTGCTGTTGACTGACAGCCCTCCCCAGCTCCGTTCCCTTCTCTGCAGTCCCAGCACAGGGGCCATTCACTGCCCTGGCCCTGCTGGCCACATTATTGCTGGTGCAAGCCAGCTGCCATCAGCCTTCTTGGCCACCTGGGCACACCTGGCTCATGTTCAGCTGCTGTTGACTGACAGCCCTCCCCAGCTCCGTTCCCTTCTCTGCAGTCCCAGCACAGGGGCCATTCACTGCCCTGGCCCTGCTGGCCACATTATTGCTGGTGCAAGCCAGCTGCCATCAGCCTTCTTGGCCACCTGGGCACACCTGGCTCATGTTCAGCTGCTGTTGACTGACAGCCCTCCCCAGCTCCGTTCCCTTCTCTGCAGTCCCAGCACAGGGGCCATTCACTGCCCTGGCCCTGCTGGCCACATTATTGCTGGTGCAAGCCAGCTGCCATCAGCCTTCTTGGCCACCTGGGCACACCTGGCTCATGTTCAGCTGCTGTTGACTGACAGCCCTCCCCAGCTCCGTTCCCTTCTCTGCAGTCCCAGCACAGGGGCCATTCACTGCCCTGGCCCTGCTGGCCACATTATTGCTGGTGCAAGCCAGCTGCCATCAGCCTTCTTGGCCACCTGGGCACACCTGGCTCATGTTCAGCTGCTGTTGACTGACAGCCCTCCCCAGCTCCGTTCCCTTCTCTGGACCCACTCCAGCCCCTCAATGGCTTTTTTGTCATGAGGGGCCCAGAACTGAACCCAAGATTTTGAGGTGTGGCCTCAGCAGTCCCAGCACAGGGGACATTCACTGCCCTGGCCCTGCTGGCCACATTATTGCTGGTGCAAGCCAGGTGCCATCAGCCTTCTTGGCCACCTGGGCACACCTGGCTCATGTTCAGCTGCTGTTGACTGACAGCCCCAGGTCCTTTTCCAGCTTTCCAGCCAGATTTCTGCCAGCCTGCAGCACTGCAGGGGTTGTTGTGACCCAAGTGCAGGACTCAGCACTTAAAATGAGGGAGTGGGAAGCATCTTGCAGGAAAAACAAAAATGTCCTTTCTCTTCCAGCTCCTGATTTAATGAAACTTTACTAAAGGATACCATAATTCCAAACAGAAACAGCTAAATGCTTAGGTTCTGATTCCTAAACATAAGCACTGGTATCCACAAGGACAGGAGGCAACAAGCACAAATTGAGATACACAAAATTCCATTTAAAACATGGTTTTACCACAAGGGGAGGATATTAGAATGGCTGCACAGAGAAGCTGTGGTTTCTTCATCTTTGGAAATATTGAAAACCAAATGTGACTCTGAGCGTTCTGGTCCTGCTCTGAGTAAGGAGCTGGACCAGGTCATCTCCAGAGATATTCTCCAGCATCCATAACTCTGTTACTCCAGTGCAGTAATCCAACAGGTGCAGGTTGTTGATACTAAACCACTGTATTACATTGGTATTTTGCCTAACACAAAGTGTTTATTGCTTAGGGTAAAGAATTACCTTCCTTCTTTTGGAAACTCTGTTCCTATGGCACAAATGAGTACAGAGAGTCTATAATCTGCAGCCAGTCTCAGGTCATCAAAAAACCAGAAGGGCAGTAATTTTCTTCTGAAAAGAAAATTGGAATACTAGTCTTTAAATAACAACTCAAACTTCAGGAAAACAAAAGTTAAAATTTTCAAAGAAACCTAAACCTTCAGAACAAATGCAACTCAATAGGAAAATACAGTGTACAGGTGAGAAGGTTGGACCTTGGAGCTATGATTGGGTCAGGCTGTCCTGTGCACTCAGTAACACAGCCTGTGTGCCAGTCACATTTCTGTTCAAATTGCAAAGGCTTTTGTTTGAAGAAATTACAGTGTTATTGAAAGGGCATTTAGGTGGCTGTGACAAGCCTGGACGTGCTGGATTCACACAAACAAATTCATGTTGTTACATGCTGCATTCTGCTGTTAAAGGCACAGGGAATTCCTGTTTTACCTTATGGCACATCCTGAAATAGTCCACTGACACAACATGGTTACCAGGTCCTGATAATCAGTGAAAAAAGAGTTAAAGTGATGTAAACACTTTCTTGTCTAATGAATGGACTGCTGTAAAGATTATCCATCCAGCTGCACTGTGAGTTAGATACCATTTAATCTTCCCACTTTCTCTGCTGTTCAGTCCTCTGACACTCAGTTTCCAGTCATTCACAGAGATTTATTAGTGCTACAAACAAAGGAAGGAATAAATAGTGGCAGAACTGTCATGACCACTATTGTCCCACAGCACAAGGTCCTGCTGTCACTGTTAGTGTCTGCAGAAAAGTGCAAACCCAGATGAACTCAATTTCAGAGCAACTCTGGCCTCAGGTGGACTAGAGACCATGTGAGAAGGGAACCATCTATGACTAATATTTATTAACACAACTGAGATATTGGTTCCATGTGCAAGAAGTCACAGCCCTCAGGGATTTCAGTTATTATATTATTATATATTATTCTGTGACCTTCCATTTTACAGGCTGACTTTTGGCATCTAGATAATTAAAGAGAACAAAGCTGGATCTGCATTCCATGGAGTTACTGCTTTATTACCTTGATACCAGAAAGATAGGAAAGTGAAAAACCAAGAACAACTCTCAGGAGTAACAGGAGTCCAGTTCAGCCACCTACACAGCAGTATCCAGTACCCTGCCCATTGCAACCACAGCGTGGGTCACCTGAGAGCCTCACTCTCAACCCTTTGGCCAGGTGGGGATATCTTGGGGCTCAAGGACATCTCAAAGACACCAGGCACTTATGGTTGGGCAGGTGAAGAGAGCACAGTTTGCTGTTCCCTCTGGACTAGCTGATAAGAGCCTTTATGGGACAATCAGCTACTCTGCACAACAAAAGCAAGGAAAAGGACTTCCTCAGACCTTGTCCATGGCAGTTCTATTCAAAATGCCTCTTCTCACTTTTTCAAATTAACCCCAACAACTCTGCTTGAATGGGAGCATCTGCACACATTTCTTATTTCATCCAGAGAAGAAGAAGACATTATTTTGAAATAAGAGGAATGTGAAAGAATAAGGAAATTAAAGAGATGGTTTTAAAGCCAAAATACAGCTCTCAGGTTGCTAACACCATGTAGTTGCTAACAAACAAAATGTACTCAATTGCTGCAGCTTTTAACACATACACAGGACTACATGCAGAAATATAAACTAGAACTAATACCCCAGCTCTTACTTTGACCATATACTCAACATATTTTTAGCAATGACCATGATCCAGTCACAGAAATAGGACTGGGGCTGTTTAAGGGAGTCATTTAACCAAATAATGACTGCTGAAAACAATTCTCATTATGTGTGGTGACAAAATCTCTTCTCTTGCTTCCAAAGTCCCCATGGAACTGAGAAACAGATTTGGATAATATTATTTATGTTGAACAGTGACAAACTTAATGAGGCTTGAAATAACAGAAATATTATAATCATAGTGTATTGCTCTATTCAAAGTAAACAAGATCTTGAACATCTTTATATAGTTAAAAAGAAGGAACTGTCAGACCTGTGTTTTAGCCTAATAAATGTTGAGAAAGTTAAAAACCAGTGCTTTTATGAAAGGAATCATAGTGTTTATTCAAGAACACAGGTGTTTACAGTTTTGAAACCTAAGTGATACTTTATAAGGTTAGCAAAGGTGTGAAACCCCCTCAGTAATTTATGCCTAACTGGAAATTATTAAAAATACATGTTGAAATTGTCACAGAAATACATAAATCTAAATATTGAAAGAAATAACAGAAATACTTCTTTCAGGGATGAGCATTATTTAAACCATATATTTAGTTTTCTTCATAGCATTCATAGCTATTACTTTTGAACTCTCAGTGCAGTGAAGTGCAGGGATAGCTGAACCAGCTCAACTAAATAGTAGCAGCCTAGCTGTAACAGCAGGGAGATTTCCCAGAATAAATTAATTACAGCAAAAATCAGAATACCTGCACCATACTTCCACTTGAAATGAAGAAATCCCAGCCACTTCCACATAACACAAATCACCTCTTTCTCTGCTGAAAGATGTAAGAGGTAAGTGAAGAGATTGGCTCCCTGCAGCAGAGTTGGGAGCAAAGCAGTGGGTAGCTGTACTTCACTGATTTGAAGGACACACACATTGATTTGGAGTTTAAAACTAGGGTATGTTTAGGAGCACCTGGGTTCTTACCTTTACAAAAATGAAAATCTCTAAATCTTCCTGGAAGTTGTTCGTTTCTCCAAAGTTATTGTTAAGGGGAAACTTGAGGGAAGTTGAAGAGTTGGTGAAAGTGCTCTGTCTCTGACGAAACTGGAAATCTGGAGGGAAATGCAGGTTGCTCTCAAACATTGTGCCCTCTACATCTTTATCTTCCAGAGCTGGGCTCATCAGATCCATCTGCTGCTGTGGGTGGTCTTCCTCAGCACCATGGTGAGATGAAGAATCATCTTCTCTATCACTTCCACACTGAGAGGCCACAGAATTATTACAGCTATCTTCTGAGTTCCCTTGACTACCATCCTTGTTTTCTGGGATATTAGTGATGGAAAGAGAGGATGCTGAATCTTCAGGGACATGATCAGAGAGAGAGGATGCTGAATTTTCAGGGACATGATCAGAGAGATCACCCCCTCTATTCTCCTCAGAATCTGAAACCTCAGAGACAGTGGTGTCGTTGGTATTTTGATTGATGTCAGTAAAGACTGGATCTTCCATGGCTGCTGGCTGCTGAGTTTTGCCTGCCTGCTGGTACCTTACAGAGATGCTGACAGACAAGGTTCCTCAGGAGAAGCAGAGTCTGTGGTGTACTTTCTGAATGCTCAGCTACACATGGCAGATCTCCAACAATCATTTACTGAGAGCCTTGAATCAACAACTGCACTTCCACCGAAGTAAAAGGCTGTCTCACTTTTAACCCCTTTGTTGATTGACTCCTGGGAACTGTATCCCAGGAGCTGTAATCAGTTGTTCTTCCAGATGTAGCCTGGCTAAGTATAGCAAAATACAGCTGAAGAACATATCAGTACTAGAGAGCTACTGTAAGAAAATAAGTATTCTTACACAGAAAGTAAAAAATAGTTCTACTGGGAATCTTATTTATGTAAAGAAGTAGAAATGCAGACTTCACCCACTTACTCATATTTTCAGCCCACAGAAACTTCAAGGAAAGGCAAAACTGCCTCAATAATACAAGCAATCACCTGCAACATTTTCGTGGTTATTTACAAAATCGTCAACAACTGATGATCATTTACAAAAAAACTACAAAAAATTATAAAGAGGTAAATTTTAACTCTTTCCAACATTGCCACTTGTTCACTTTGGGGACTGCACATTTCACATTTGGCACTGTCCTCTTCTCAACTATAAACTAGGGCCAAAACTGTAAAAGATCTCATGAGCTGCCCTGGGAATAATAGGAAAGGAAAGCAGTGAAGAAGTATTAATCATCATTACATATACATAATGCATCCATTAATTATAATCACATTTAGGTTATGTAGCTCCATAAGACATACACTGCAGAAATCTGTTTGTGTATACAGTTCCTTTTCTCTAATGAATGGAGAGACACACCAAACTGCACAGAACCTAAAGAGGGTGAATACTGCCAGCTTTAGCATAGAATTAACTGCCCTCCTAGAGACAGATGCACATTCCAGAGCGACTGAAATCAACAGAGCTGAAACTCCCGGAAGATCCAAACCTGAATTTATCAAATTATTATAAAGTTACCAATTTATTAAAGTCACGAGAACTTCAGGCCTTATTGACTAAAGACTTTTTATCTCCATGTTTACTGTATCTGGATTACATAGATTATTACAAGAATTCTTATAAATGAATTGTATTTAATCTTTTGGGGTTGAGCCAAAAGGAAAATGAAGATGTTTTCCTCCTGACCCATCTTTGTAACTTCCTGTGAGGTAACTGCCACAGCCAGGTTGGATTTCTTAAAGAAATAAAGAAGAGAAGTGAAAGATGGCAATTCCAGCCATCCCAGGCAGAACAAGAAGGGAACACAAGCTGTTTCACAGGGTAGAGTGGCAGGTGCTGCCTGCCTGGGATTTATAAATCTAGTTAACTGCATTACTCTTATATTGACAAGTTTAGAGTACTACTGAAGTCCAATATCAAAGGCAAACCAATATTTCATCTTAATTTAACTCAGATAACCTGATAACCTGAAAAGTGCCAAGATCATGGTCACAACCAGATTTACTCACTGTGATTGTACAGTACAAAGATGCAGGTAAGAATCAGAGATCAATGAGATCTCAGCTCACAAGGGCATTTCTGGCTTGATGCAACTCAAGGACTTCAAGGATAGGTTACCCATTACCAAACCCTAACTTCAACTCTTACTGCCACATTCCTGCCTGGCACAAGTGGCCCACCAGCAAACAGGACAGAGCACCTCTCTTTACATTAGCTCTGTGTAACTCAGCCACAATCCCTCACGTGGAAATCCTAACTCAGACATTCTGAAACGTGTGCTGTGTAATCTGGCTTGCAAACTTCTAGCACTCAAGACCAAGGTTAATGATAAGACTGATTTAAAATCATGAACTTAAATTATTGAAGTTCAGTCCAAGAAACTTTGGAAAAGCAATAAAACAGCTGTTAAGTTTTATAAATCCAATTTATTTTATTACTATTTTTCATTTCCAAGAAAACACTTGGATGTCTTCATATTTGTAGAAATACAAAAGTATTTCTGCCTGGGTCTGTTCAACTTGCTCTGAGCATGACTTTGATTACCAACCCCACTGATCTTCAACCCCTTCTTGCAGAGTGCTTGGAGGATTAAACTCGTTGGGATCATAAAAACTCCTTCCTTAGTAACTTGGCTGGCAAACAGTTTGAGGGAAAAAAAGAACACAGAAATATTCGTGACACAAAACAAAGAACAAAGTCCAGTTGTAGTCCAGTCCATGACTTTTTTTTCCCCTTCACAGAGATGACATTTGCAGGATGCAGCAGCACCTGCTGGAGAGTTTAAAATATCACAAGTAAAACAAGGAGTAAGAGCATAAAGGTGAGTATTGTTTTAAAATAAATAAATGCAGTTGATATGGGTTTCTTTATTGTGAGTTATCTACATTCTTCTTTCCTCTGCCCCCCTCCAAGAGCAAAGAAAAGTATCATTAAGTGTCCAGTGAAATGGGACTTCTCTCCTGCACAGAAATGAGAGGGAAGAGATTGCATGAGGCAGGAGAGCAAAGAAGTCTCAGCACAACTAAAGCCCTCTGAGTAACAGTCCCAGCCCCAAAGGCAGGAGAACAAAAGATTACAAAACAGAGATCACCAAATTCACCTATTCCCTAAATTCCTCTGCTCCCAAACCTAGAAGGTGTTGAGTTAATGTGGAAGTCAGTAACACAATACCACCTTCTGCTAATTCTGTAATCCAGGCTGTCTCCTTGACCATCTGGACCCACGTGAGCCATTGGTAACACTGGTTATTGGCTTTGCAGAAACACAGAGAAGCACAAAACTCATAAGCTTTTGCACAAAACAACTTTTTTCCTTCATAAAGCTCCAAAACTTCCAAAGCTTTGCAACATGTAGTTCAAGGACATTATCAAAACTACACTGTGGGCTCTGGGAGACAGACTGGTCATGGTTTACAGACATACTACAAGGGCCTTGCAATAAATTCATACCACTTTGTTTTCACTCCTGGCTGCACTCATGTACCTGGAGGAAATCAACCACAAACTCTTCCACCATTTCCAGCCTCAGCTTTTACTTGCTGTTAACAGCAGCTCATCTTTACACAGTTCATCAACAGTAATCCTCTATCCACTGCCAATCTTGCACTAAACAGCACAAGGACAAGACTTTATCCCACATTTTGTTCCTATGTCTCTATTCCATTTGTGATGCAGTAAGGAAAACAAACACACCCAAGAATTATTTCAGAAGACAGTGGTTTGGTAGATGATGATGATGACACATTCCACACAAGAGTCAGCACATTCTTGAAGCAGGCATCCAGAAATGCATCAGTTGTTCTTCTAAAACTGACCTGGATTCTGCAGTCTTGAGGGGCTGGATCAGAAATCCAGGACCCCACTGTAGTAATGGTGATTCACCTTCACCCAGATGTTCCTTTGCTGCTGACTGCATAAAAGGTGTATTTAAAGCCAACACATCCAAAAATCTCACTCTGCATATAACAGACTCTTCTCCCCTGGGAACTAGACAAACAATAAAAACCCACTTTGCACAGGACACTCAATTCTCATGTTATCAACAGCTTTTAGTTGTTAAAAATACCAGAAGTCATTGTCAACACACATTGGAAAACCTGCTTTACCTGCTGCAGGGCCTAATTATTCCCTATTTGGATGTTTCAAAGCCCTTTAATTTTGGTCTTCCAGTTAATTTTGTAAAATTTTACTTGTTTTAGTCTTCAAGTCCATGGTCAGAAACTCCTTTGGAACACCTGAGAGACTAAGAAATACTGACTTTTTATCTGCCCAACTGTTCCAAGAAAAACATTTTTGTTTGCCTTTAAAATCTGGCATCATTTCAACAGCCTTGTTTATCTCTGAAACTAAGAGCCCTTGAAAATCTCAGCAACCCAGTTTCAAGCCTGTTTGCAGTGGAGGCTCTGCTAACTGAAATAAAGAAGCCAGAGACACCACAGTCCTTTGTATCACCCTGTCATGCAGCCTTAGGGATCCCCTTCCACACATTTTGAGAAACAGCAAGGTTAAGAGCCCTTTTTGTTTATAGTCTCCATATACAAGCATTGCTTTGGATTAAATAGGCACTAAAAGCTTAAGGTCTAATAAAGTTTAACAGCTGTTACTCACTCAGATCTTTTATGGTTTCATGAAACATCTATTTTTTTCCATCTCAATTTTATAAAGATGCATCAAAATACAGTAAATGACAGACAAATGACATTAAAAAAAAACTACTGAGCAAAAATGATGACAGAAGTCTCCATCACACAGATAAAACTGAGAATAAGATTAGAAATACAGGAAACATTTCTTGTTCAATATTAAGTAATGAAAATGTCTGTATGCAATATAGGTAGCTGAGCTATTAACATGCAATATCAAGTTTTCACAGAATCACAGAATGGTTTGAGTATGAAGGGAACTTAAAGATCATTTTATTCCAACACCCTGCCTTGGGCAGGGACACCTTCCACTACCCCAGGATGCTCCAAGCCCCATCCAACCTGGCCTTGAACACTTCCAGGGATGGGGCAGCCACAGCTTCTCTGGGCAACCTCACCAGGGACTCACCACTCTCACAGGGAAGAATTTTTTCCTAATACCCAATCTAAACCTGCTCTCTTTCAGTTTGAAGCCATTCCCTCTTGTCTTGTCCCTCTCCATCTTTCTTGTAGGCATGCTTCAGGTGCTGGAAGGCCACAGTTAGGTCACCCCTAAGCCTTCTCTTCTCCAGGCTGAACAATCCAAATTAGATTTGTCCCAATTTAATACCAAATTTAACTAATCCAAATAAATCCAGAGTTGCTTCACCACTACAAAACCACCAACTAGAGGGTATGGTTTCCCATCCAGAAATTAAGTGTTGTACTAAACCTACCAACCACTGAGAATATTTTGAGGTTGCCTATCCTTTACTTCCTGGCATTGACTAATGGTTTTTGAGCTCCAAATGCTCAGTTATACTTCAGCAGTAAATCTGTACAGCTTCTAGCAGCATCCAGTGCTTAGAACTGCAGCCTCTACAGGTAAATGTGGGCTAAAATACAATAGAGAGATCAAGGTGAAGAAAGGCAAACATCTCAGCAGTGTCCAGTTTTACTCCTCTTAATGTACCTAATGTAATTCACCCATTCCTTGTAGGCAAACACTGTAAATGGAACTGGGAGCTGTGTTAAACACATTAGATACATATTGGCTAGACCAGTTCAAAGTCCAGAGCTGCTGTGGTGTGCTGCTTGTATGATGTGTCAAACTGGGCACACCACATTAGGCTGGCCTCATGAATAAGTGAATACTTCAAATAGTTTTCAAAGCATGTGGGCAAGGGTAAACAGGAGATTACTCACACCTCTTAGGACTGAAGAGCTCAATGAGTGTGCTGCAAAAGTAGGTTGACAAAAGAACCTCGATGCTTAAAATTTGTTTGCATCTGTGCATGAAGTTTTTAACAAGAACTCAATTGTAACTTGATGAAATTGGCTAAAATATCTGTCGTGGGGTGATCTTGTATTCCCCATCGCCTGCTGGAAGGTTTTTTTGTGCCTTCAGACTGCAGCCGGGAGGACTCTTCACGGCGGCTCGCCTGACCTTGCAGCCGGAGTGTTTACATACTTTTGCCCGGCTGGAGACTTTTTTCCCTCTGCTGTAGCGGAGGAGGAGGGGTTGCTCTGGACCTTTTTTTCTCAGCTGTCGTCTGGAGAGGAACGGAGATCTGCTTCTGCGGCTTCTGCTCCTTTCTGGACGGTTTTTCAGCTCGTTTCCTTCATCCGAGACCAGCTCACCATCTCTGGGACTCGTGGTTGGGACCCCCCTTCGATCCGGCAGGGCCCAGCTGGGCTCGGGCCTTGAGCCTGGGAGACGTGAGAGAACTGTGGGGAAACCCATCGGCCTCCACCTCGGGGAAGGGAGGGGGGAGCTCGGTTTGTTGAATAAACGGGGGTTTTTTCACTCTCGTGTGAGAAATTCTTTCTCCCGAACCCGTGAGGGGTGGGTGCTGCCGGGGCCTGCTTGCTTGGCTGGCGGGAGAGAGGAGAGAGACTCCCTTCCGGGTTGTTTCCTCCTCGATTTGTGTCCAAACCGGCACAATATCCCACCTGCCGTGTTATGCATTCCCTGGAGCTCTAGTTCACTCTGTGAAACAAATATTTTTAAGGCAATACAACAAATTAATTCATAAAGGACACATTCCTCCTCTACATGATCAGCTGTCATGTGCATATTCACAAAGCTGAATTTGTGTAACCAAAAAAACTAAGAGAAAAAAAAATACACAAAGACCTTGATTTGAACTTGACTCATACCACGTGAGTAGCTGCAAGAATTCTTATCTAACTCACCTGGAGTTGGTTTTTTCCCTCTTTTACAGGCCTGTGTTTTGCCACACCTGTGACATTCCATAAATCAAGGTGAATCAGGGGCGTGTCACTTTATTCAGCCTATTGTACCTCATTTTAGAGCCACTCCACAGCTGGCACACACAGGAAGCAAAACCTGCCTAACTAATCCATATGTAAAAGCCATTAGGAGGAAGCAAGCTGAAATCTACACTGCCTGCAGAATAAACATCTAGCAGGGTACACAGAATGAAATTCAGATCTACTTCAGTCAGTTATGAGCCATAAGCACGTCCTTTTCTCAGTTTTTAGGATAAACTTTAAAATAGTGATGATTTGTGCTCTGTGTTATTAAAAGATGCTTCATTTCTCCATTTACATAGAGCTGATCTCATTGTTTTTCAGCACCAGTAACTTAACAGGTTTTGCAGAATTACTAATCCATTCTCATAATAAAAAGGAAACTGTGGGAATGTAAACTATTTGCTTTAACTTATGAAGCAAACTTACACCAGGACCCAAAACAGATCTCAAGTCGTTGTACCACACACTGCTGCAGTGCACTCAGAGTACATTCAACAACATGTTGACCATTCCCTGCCTGTAATCTGAGTTTTAGGGTAAACAATTTTTATTTTTTTTTTCCCATAAGAGACCACAAAAAGGCGATGTGCATGAACAACCAACTTACAGAGCTGTGTGACCAAAAGGGAGATGGAGTCATGGAGGAATCACGCTGACAACCGCCTCGAAAAGGCGATGGCCTGGGGCTCCTGAGCACCTGCAAAGGAGGCAGGATGCTGGCTCTGGGCGTGCTGGGAGAACACAGGGACACTCCTAAGGACGTGTCCCTTCACAGCCTCACCTCACCGTGCCTTCTGCAACAACGGGATGCTCAGCAAACGGCCCCAAAGTGAGCTGCATCCCGGTCCAGGGGACAACACCCCCCTCACAAACCCCCGAGCTCCCTGAAGACACCGCTTTGCTCTGCTCGGGAGGGCTGCATCCCACAGCCTCCATGGCTCCCTCAGCTCTGCCCCCTTCCTCCCGGTGTGTGGCAGCAGGGCCAGGGCAGGGACTGTCCCTGTGCTGGGGCTGCTGAGGCCACACCTCGAGGGCTGGGTCAGTTCTGGGCCCTCAGTTCAGGAAGGGCATTGAGGGGCTGGAGCGGGTCCAGAGAAGGGAACGGAGCTGGGGAAGGGTCTGGAGCACAAGTGCGATGGGGAACAGCTGAGGGAGCTGGGAAAGGGGCTCAGCCTGGAGAAAAGGAGGCTCAGGGGGGACCTTTGGCTCTGCACAACTCCCTGAGAGGAGGGGACAGCCAGGTGAGGGTCGGGCTCTGCTCCCAGTCTCAAGTTGCACCACGGGACGTTTTAGGACATGAAGAGTAATTTCCTCACAGAACGGGTTTTAAGACATTGGAAGGGGCTGCCGAGGGAGGCGGTGGAGTCACCGTCCCTGGAGTTGTTTTTAAGGAAAGACTGGACGTGGCACTGAGAGACACGGTNGGCCCGCAGCCAATCACAGCGGGCAGAGGCCGCGCGCACTGACGAGCTCCTGCGCCCCCCCCCAGGGCCGTCAGTTGTCGGTTGGGGCTGCGCGGGCGGCGGGTGCGCAGGCGCTGAGCCCCCACCGCCTCCCCGGCTGCCCCCGCTCACCTCCGGTCACCTCTGGTGCCGCCCGCGCGTCCCGGCCCGAGCGGAGCCGGAGCGGGACCTCACGGTGGGGCCCCGGCGGGGACGGGGGTGTCCCGCGCAGGAGGCTGTGGGGACGGTGAGCGCGGTCCGAGTGCGGGTGAGGGGCAGGCGGTGGGTCGGGGGTGCCGGGCGCGTTTGCGCTTCGCAGGCGGAATGAGCTCCGTTCTGACCGAGCCGAGCGACTCCAAAACGCGGTCGGGAGGTTCGGGCGCTTCTGGACTAGTGCTGGTGACATTTCACAGCTGGGTTGTTTTGCTGGGTTCTCCTGGAGTAGAGTTGA
The DNA here is from genome assembly GCA_013398075.1 of Notiomystis cincta. NCBI lineage: Eukaryota > Metazoa > Chordata > Aves > Passeriformes > Notiomystidae > Notiomystis > Notiomystis cincta. The sequence goes on from VZRX01022842.1 coordinate 49,203, forward strand.
TTTTTGGCTAGAACACGCTGCTTGTGTATAAAAACCCCAGCGCTGAGCAGCTTCGGAGCGAACGCTGCGGGTTCGCGTCTTCTTGCGCTGTGGAAAACTCTGGTTCTGCTTTTTAAATCACCTGACAATCCCGAACGGGCGATTCGCCGCTGCCTTACTCCTCTCATTTCTTTTCTCCTTTTTCTCCTTTAAAAGGGCTGTTTCCTTCAAGTCCTCTGTGCTGAGTGATTCCTTAGTGCTGTTTTTAACAACCCTTTCTCGTTGGAGACTGGGGGGGCTGGGAAGGGTTGTTTTCCGTGCTTTGAGTTCTCTGCTAAAGCTACAGCGAGCATTAAAGCTCCTGACACCTTTAAAATAAACCCGCCGTTCTGAGGAGTTTGCGGGAAAGGGTTGATGTTAAAAATGTTGTGGAGACACAGCTGCTGTGCTTCCTAGAATCACAGTTTGTCTGCACATAAAGGGTAAAAGAAATATAAAGAAAAAATTTGCTGGTGTGGCTCCTCTTGAGAAGCAAATAAGCTGCCTAACGACATTGCAGAAGGTTTTTGTGAAACCTGGAGCTTCGCTTCCTCTTTTTAAAGACTGAGAGCATCATTCCGTACTTTCCTAAGCACGGTGCTGAAGTCACACATAATACATTAACGGGGGAAAAAGCTGACAGATCATACCTGGCACTCGTAATAGTCATTAATTCCTTGGTGACAAATACTTACCTCATACCCGAGGTTATTAATTTTGTTTTGTTGTTTTTAGAGAGAAAAGTGTGGTATGTAAAGGACAAGATTAAATGCTGTTATGGTAGGTGTAGAGCAGCTTAGAAGGAAAGCAGAAGTAGAAGTTACTCCTGGCAGTTCTGTGTATGGAATAAGTGATGAGTAAATGAGAATGTTGTAAGGCTTAAGAGTCTTCCAGCAGCTCTAGAGAGTGGGAACTGAGAAAGGAGAAGTGAGATGAAAAAGGAAAACTACAGTTATAGTAGGAAACAGGCTTCTGACCTGAACAGTGATATGTAATAAGAATTTAGGGCTGCAGAGGACTCTTAAACGTGGGTCCAGAATTGTTTGAGTGCATGTGCTAGAACATGAGGAAAAATACTGATTTTCTGTCTTGGAATGTAGAATTGTAATAAGACACACACAACAATGGAATAACTGACCAAAAGAAAACAATTCTTCCTTTCATTTAGTCTGCAGTGGAAAAAAATCTCACTGCTCATTTTTTTTAATCTATTAAAAATTCTGACAATATGTGAGAAACCTCAAAAGTCAGTAGGGAAATCCAGTATTGACTTGAGTGGTTGTTTAGACAGGGTGTTCCCTCTAGAAGGAAAATGTATATAATGTATAGCTGGTTAAACTGGTCATAGAATTGTTTTGGTTACGTGCCTTGTCTTTTTAAAATTTTCAGGTGCATCTGGTTACCTGCTGGAAGTACTTCAAAGTCTCCACAATGAGCTCGATGTTCATGTTATTTTTTGCTGGAATACTCCTCTGTTGTGCACGCTCCGCTGGTAACTCGGTGCCCAGGTTGCTCCTGGTGTCCTTCGATGGCTTCAGGGCCGATTACTTGGAAACCTACGAGCTTCCTCACCTGCAGGAGTTCATTGAAGGCGGTGTGCTTGTAAGAGAAGTCACGAACGCTTTTATCACCAAGACCTTCCCAAACCACTACACCATAGTGACGGGGCTGTATGAGGAAAGCCACGGCATCGTGGCCAATGACATGTACGATGCAGAGGCCGAGAAAAAGTTCTCGCAGTTCAACGATTCGGATCCCTTCTGGTGGGATGGGGCGGTCCCGATTTGGGTAACAAATCAGCAGCAGGGAAAGGGAGCGAGTGCTGCTGCAATGTGGCCCGGCAGCGATGTAAAAATCAGCAACACCACCCCTCATTTCTTTATGAAGTACAACTTCTCAGTGAAGTTTGAGGAGAGAGCAGAGAGAATTGTTGCCTGGCTGAACAGCTCTGACCCAGTGGTCAATTTTGCTGTGCTCTACTGGGAAGAACCGGACGCAAGCGGGCACAAGTACGGCCCAGACGACACGGAGAGCATGCGCGGAGTGTTGGAAGGAGTGGATAAACACGTTGGTTTCCTTGTGAGCAAACTGAAGGCAGCGGGGCTGTGGGACACTGTCAATGTCATAATAACAAGTGACCATGGAATGGCCTCCTGCTCTGCAAAGAAGCTGATTGTCCTGGATGAATGCCTGGGGCGCAATAACTACACCCTGGTAGACAGGACTCCAGTTGCTGCAGTGCTGCCAAGGCAGAGTATGTTTGGGTTTGGTTATTTTTTAATGCATGCTGAGAATCAAATCTTATTTGTCTTGCCTCTAAAAAGTGCACAGTACGTTAGGCTGTTTTAATCTTTTGCAAAACCTGTGGAGTTCATGTTGCAGAACTTGGCCATAATGAGTAAGCTGAAGAATGATGGTTTATTTAGAAGTTTGTTTTGGCAATCAATGGGACAAGGAGAGTTTCTTGTCACGTTGCTGTGGCTGATGAGGATGACCCTGGTACAGGTGATGGAGAAAGTAGGTATTTAGTGTGCCTGCTCTCTGGTTGCTCACTTAGGCTATGCAGCTGTAGCTCACAGTGAGCATGAAATAAATCCATGTGTTTATTCAGAATAAAACATGTCATTGTGTAAATTTCCAAGTAAGAATCTAGTCCCAACTTTAATCATTTTACCAGTTCTGTTTTTGGGAGTGAAACCTAAGATTTCATACTGTGAATTCCATTTTTGTATCTCAGAGTAGTCCCTAACAGGCACGTGTGAAATCATGACACTGCTGGCCTCTCTGTGAACAAAGTTAAAAAAAAATTAAAAATTACTGCATTGCATAAAATATTGACTACTTGAGGAGGTGATTGCTTTCTCTCGATTTCTCTGCTTGAATTTTCCCCTTCAAGCCCACGTGGTAAGTTGAATTGTAGGTCCAAACCCACATGTGGGAGGTGTCTGATTTAAAATGAAAGCAAATTTTAAAATTCACCATGACACACGTAGCATTTCATAAGGGACATGAAAAAATCCTTTTCTATGTGTTTTTTTTTTTAATTAAACTAACTGTTTTGAAATAATGGAGCTTAGGTTTAATGACAGATAACTGTAGTAAACAAGAGTTAACTTCCAGCTGTTTCACATGCAATTTTTTCCTTGGCAGACAAAGAAGATGTGTATAACTTACTGAAAAATTGCAACAGTCACATGAAGGTTTATCTGAAAGAGGAAATTCCAGACAGATTCCATTATCGCCATCACAAGAGAATCCAGCCCATAATTCTGGTTGCAGATGAAGGCTGGACAATTGTGCAGAACGAGTCCCTTTCCAAGTGTAAGTGTGTGTTCCTCTGGGGTTTGTGTGGGTAAGCTGCCTTGTTTCTATTCCAGCCAGCTGCAGCAGGGTTCTCATTCAGCAAGGGGAGTCCCAGCACTGTGCAGGTTTAGGAATAGTGCAGCATTTTCTAGAACATTCTCAGCCTGAGCCTGGAGTGTTTAACAGGTAAGGAGGAGATGGGGGATGTTCTGTTGGCTGAAACACTTTGCCACGTTCAACTTAAGTGTCTGAGCTTAGCAGTCTGTCTCAAGCTTTCTCTGGAGTGTGGTTTAACTTTTTATTGTATGTAAAATATATGTGTAGGGGTGCATAAATCAAAGCATGCAACACACAGCATTTAATATTACAGTACATGTACCAGGGAATAAAAGTAAATGGCTGGAAACACTAAAAATAGTAGGAACACAGCAGCATGTTTGAAAGACAAAACTCAAAACAGGTGTCACTTGTCAGGGCATTGCTAAACTGTGCACTTTCTTCCTGCTAGATGCTATCAATGTCAAATTACACATACATACATATATATATATATATGTATGTATGTATATATATGTGTGTGTATATATATATGTATGTGTATATGTTTCCAGGTGTTCTACACGCAGTAGTTTTTTTTGGCAGACAAAGGACATATATAATGTACTGAAAATATGCAACAGTCACATGAAAGAGTGTCTCAAAGAAGAAATTCCAGATAGATTTCCTTGTTGTAATAGTAAGAAAATCCAACCTGTAATTCTGGTTGCAGATGAAGGCTCTGTGTGTGTGTGTGTGTGTTCAGAAAGTGATTGGACAGATTCTTGTTAGGAAAACCCATTAATAGAAATTAAATACAAAAGTACCAACTTCTGAGAAGCTTCTGAGCAGCCAAAAGCTTGGGCTGGTTGGTAGGTAAGGGGTATCTCTCCTGGAGACTTCCCTGTATGACTGCTGTTAGAGACAGGCTGCTGAGCAATGTAAAATCCTGGTTTTACCCAGTTTGGCTGACCTTACTGTCTTCCCTTTGCAGAATTAAGTTCAGGTTTTTTCAGTATTTGTACAGAAGTACCTGCTTTTTAATGCAGATGTGTTTACAGTTTAATTTCCCCACAGATTTGCTACAATTATCTTCAAATTGGCAACATGTAGCACAGGTGTTCTCTGTTGAGAGTTCTCTTTTTCTTGTTTCTGGTTAGATTCAATTTTGTGTACCTAAAAATAATTAGTAAGTGAATATTTATAAGGAACAGCATTGTATCAGTTGAAGTAAATCACTTTTCAAATCAGTTTTGTGTGTGAAGGCTTCCCAGAATCAGGCAGAGGAGGTTTTTGCCTAAAAGGCTGGTTAAGGTTTATTGTCTTCATGGACAAAGCGGCAGCACAGTGATTGCCAAGTGTACCAGTAACTCCACACACCAGAATCCTCCTTCAGAAGTCAAAAATTGGGAATTTCATTGGAGAGGGAACTTGGAGTAGCTCTGTTTAAAACAAATAAGTAGTAAAAGGCAGAGAAAACAATCTAGAAATGTGTCAAAACAAACAAGATGTGGTGACAAACTGAATGGTGGAAAACACTAAAAAGGACTAGTGGAAGCTCACTGAAGTGGTGAGTGTTGACCTAATCAGTTGGACATTCTGCACCAGAAGCTTCAGGGAAGCACCCAAGGAAACAGTTCTGAGGGATACTCCTCGACTGTTGTTAAGAAATGGACTCACACTTAAATGCAGTCACTGCAAATCCTGTGCTGTGCATGTTGTGAGAGGCTTGTGGCACCTTGGACAGGTTTTTCAGGAATGCTATTAGGGAAGTTGACAATGGCTGCTCTTTAGCTGTTTATAGACCATCTTAAACACCTACCAGATGTCCAAGTACTCCTGACCTTATAGCCACAAAGGTTTTGCTGTGTGCCTGCCAGAGGCACAGTGATCCTTTGTCTTTTGGGTTTGACTCCTTTGGTCCCTTCAGCTGAAGTACCTAATCTGTTAAGCATGGATTGAGGGTATTTAATATGCTCAGACTGAACACTATCAAGGGAAAGGTGCCTGATTTTTAATAAGAAGTTAAAAAAGTGTCCACTCTGCAAGGACAGATGACTTTACAAAATCTGAGAAGTAAAAATTTGCATTCCAGCTACTGACTCATTGTGGAGTGGCAGCCTCCTTTTCAACTTTGGCACGAAGAATGGGAAGGGGAAAGCTGGAAATGTTAAGCACTGAAAGGAAAAGCGATTAATGGGAGGGAGAACCATGGGTGAAGGCCAGTATGGGAAAAGGTCTGGGGAAGAGGGAAGGAACTCTGGCTTCCTTCTGCGGCCGGTCCAGCAGGCGCCTCTGCTGCGCACTGGGCTGCGGTTGGGACAGCGCCTGGGGGTGCGGGGAGCCGCGGCTCGGCAGCAGAGGCTGTGGCGGTGACGCTGTGCTCTGTGCCGCAGTGGGCGACCACGGCTACGACAACGCCCTGCGCAGCATGCACCCGTTCCTGGCCGCGCGCGGCCCCGCCTTCCGCCGCCGCCACCGCCAGGCCGCCATGGACAGCGTGGACGTCTACGCCATGATGTGCCACGTGCTGGGCCTCGCCCCGCGGCCGCACAACGGCACCTCGGCCAACACCAAGTGCCTGCTGGCTGACCAGTGGTGCGTCAGCGTCCCCGAGGCCGTCGGCATCGTCATGGGGGCTTTCCTGGTGCTGAGCACGTTCACCTGCATCATCATCGTCTCCAAGAGCAGAGCGGCCCCGGGCCGGCCCTTTGCGCGCCTCCAGTTACAGAGCGACGACGACGATCCTTTGATTGGGTAGCGCGGAGGGAGCCCAGCCTCGCTTCCCACCTCGTGATTTCAGGAAAACAAGTTGCAGTTTGCACTGGATGGCATTCTTCGTTCGATGCACTTTAGCTGTGTAAAATACTGTACAGCCAGACCCTGCTGATTTGTGAGTAATGTCTTGTAAAAATATTTTCATAACAAAACAGTGAACAGGTGGCTTTTTACTGGAAGAGATGATTAACAAAACGAGGACGCTTAGTTTTTCATTCAAGCCTCTGAACACTTTCAGAATGAGACTCCAGAGTGTGACTACCCAGGATAGAAAAAGTGAATTTTAATATTTGTAAATGATAATTGCTTTTTTTGTATTAAATTAATGTTGACTACTTTTAGTTTTCTTGCACCTGCTTTAGAAAGAAAAACTTTATTGAGAGTTAGGAGTTAGTTTTGTTTGGAGCATATATTCTGGTGTGCCCTTCAGTTTGGGGAAAGAGAAGATAAGAGTTTTGTTTCTACCCTAATTCAGCAATGTGACAAGAAATTTCTATTTTGAGCAATAAACTGTGGTTCAGCACTTACAAGCCTGGGCAGGTGGCTCTGACATTTCTGTCTGTGTGTCTCTGGATGACAGATCCACAGGTCCACTTGGGATGGCACCACTGCCTTATCTCAAGAAAGTCAGTTTAACCTGGGAATCCTTGAATTACCCAATTTTATGGGCTGTAGATGCTCCTAAACCCTGTGAAAAATTTCTCAGGAGTAAATTCTGCTGAAGGTGTTTTTGAGATAAGGGTGGTTCTGCCCTGTGTACCAGCTCATACTTGGCTCTGGAAGGCTGTTGTGCTAAAAAGCAACAATTGAAAGCTTGATGTGCAAGTCATTTTAAACCCTGGAAATTTAAAGGAAAAAGTTAGCAGATCTTACCTCAAAAATAAATTCTTTATAATGCTTGAGGTATGTGGATGCAAATTCCTGATGAAGACCAGAGCTAACTCTTCACTTAATTAAAACTCTTGACACTTTAGATGACCATTAACAGTAACTTGCTATTAAAAAAAAGTTTGATTGAGAAAGCCTTAAATGGTACCTCATCTTTCAGTGAGGTTAAATTGTTATTGCTAACCCAAAAAGAGAACTACAAGTTACCAAGTCCTTTTCCTACAGGTCTGATGGTTTTGAAAAATAAAGTGACAGAGGTGCCTGGTAGCAATGGGATTTCTCTACCACAACTTCAAATTTATTGCAATTTGGTGTTGGCTAAAGCCTTTTAGTGATCCAACAGGCAGGAGCAGGGACGTTGGAAGGAAAAATAACCTTGAGCTTTATAGATGTGTGGAAGTTTTAGTAATATGTGTCTTCCTCTCTAGGGATTCCATTGTACTGATTAAAAACAATCCAAAATCTAACCAGTTCTGGTTTTGTTTTTTTTTTCTCAAACTACAAAATATTACTTACTAATGCTTTACTCTGAATTAATCTGAACTTGAAGATTAATTGAAGGAGTCTCAGGCCCCTTGAAAAATCTGTCCAGTTACTGACAGGATTTTAGCCTGTTGATATTCTAGGGCCGTAGGTGGACTGGATACAGAGTCTCCTCCTCATCCTATCAGATTTAAATTAATTAACTACATGCCCCAAGAGGTGATGTTAATGAGTAACTGTGAAGGGAATGTGTTGCAGGGTAGAACTTAGGCTTAGATATGCTGTAAAAGGGAGGATGCTTGAATTCCTTCATTTGAGAGAGTTTTGTTAGGTTCTGGTAATTTGGCTAATCCAGACTGGGATCCTTGGAGGGTCAGTCAGAGAATTTTTGGAGATGCTTTGCATCATCTGTGTTTGGAAAGGCTTGACTTGAGTTTGCCTTTCTGGAAGACATACTGTCCTCTACCTGTGAGTTCTGGGTTTTTTTCTAGAAGCTAAAACTGATTAGGACAGTATTTTCTCCACTCTGTTCTCCTCCTTCCCCCCAGCAGTTGTCACACAGCACAGTGTGGTCAATGTGCTCTCAGTTCCTCCTCATCCCCTCCCAGGCAGGTGGCAAAGTTACCACCAAGGCTTTGGTGACCAGAACTGTAAGTGCTGACTGAAGCACGATGGCAGAACTCTGATCTGAACTGGGAATGTTGCTACAGATGGGGAAGCCAAGGTCCAGATGCATTTCTGCTCCTAGCTCCAGGCAGCTCCTTCTGATGAGAGCTGCTGTGAAACCAGCAAGTGGCTGTATCTGGTGGAAATGCTTATCACCCTCTATTCCTCCTCCCTTTAGCATGGGGATGAAGATAGTGCTGCTGTGGAAAGGGTTTAAAGAGGAAATTGAAGTATTAAGAAGTAGGATAAATATATTCCAGCTGCACTGCTGATTATTTTCATTTGCAAAGATGGGGTGTGGTCTGTAAGGGTGCTGAGTGTTCTTCCTGGCACAAAGGGTTTCACAGTAGTTCTTGTACATCCAGTTTCATACAGATCATGTATAAATCAAGAGAATCTAGAAAAAAACATCTTTTTGTCTTTAAGATACACAGTTGATTCATGTAAAGATGATTATTTTTAAAACTAGAGCTTTAAACATGACAAAACATTTCCACTGCCTCATCTGGTTTGTGTGAAGTATTTCTCATGAAAGCCAGTGGCTGATTTCCTCTTGAACGGCCAATTCAGACAAGAACAGCAAAGCTGAGGGTTCTGCTTCCTCCAGGCTGCCACAAAGGGACAGTAACTTGTGGCAACATTTAATGACTTGCTGAACAGACACACCTCAGCAATGGCTACACAGGGCTAATGCAGGGTAAATTCCTAACCCTTCACTGGCTGTGCAGTTTCGAGGGGAAGAGGGGATATTTAGTGACACTTCCCAGTGCTGAAGGCTGATGTTTCATTACATTGACTGCCTACACAAAGGAACTCTCCACGCTGGGTACAGCAGCCCTAAAAGATCCAGCCCTCTGGGGTTCTGTGCTTTCTGGGCATTGGCATCAAGGAAGCAGTTCCAGAACTGAGCTGCTTCCACCTGACTACAGCTCTGAAACACTGTTTTCAGTAATGTGCTGCCTACACAGTGCCTGTGACAATAAACCAACTTTGTGTACATCCAAGGAGCAGACCAGACAAATATTTGCTCTAACATGCATGGTAGCATCTTTTATTGCAAAAAAAAAAAAACCAGTAATGGAGGTTTGTTAATAGGGTTCAGATTAGAATTTCATTATGGAAGGCTAATACCACTATTGAATTTATCATTTTCATGTGCTTGCAGCAACTTTTGTAGTTTACCATCTAATAAATACTGATGTCACCTTTACTGTAGGACAAACATGCCATGAAAGGTTTGTAAAGCAGCACAGATATGGTCAACACAGCATCCATGGCATTAGAAGACTGAGAAGTAAGCCTGTTAAATTTCCATTTTACAAAACAACAGGGCCCAACCACTGCACATTGGTGTTGTTCACACTTCTGACAGGGGTGTTGAAATGAGCTGATCTTTAAGGTCCTCTCCAACCTCAACCATCCTATGAGTGTATGGAAAGTCAGTTTGCACAATATTTCATCTTAAAACAGGCTTAGCAGTGCTGGGTTAATGGTTGAACTGGGTGATCTTAAAGGTCTTTTCCAACCTAAATGATTTCATGAATCTGATTTTTCTGCCTTTTTTTTTTTTTTTGAGACTGCATTTCTTGTAGCATCATTACTACAGCTCTTGACCAAGAAAGGCTGGAAGTTTTTTTTTTAGTAAAAGAAACTGGATTCCCACTATTGGTAACTGATAGGTTTTTTTTCCATATATGGCAGCAAGGTGGGAAACAAGAAGCCTGTTATGTAAGAACTGTGACCTAAAATTTTTAAATTCCATCACACTTCCAGTTATTTTTAACAAAAGCATACATTTTGCAGAGTCCAAGGAATATTTGGGATGTGTACAAATTGAGACCATTCTCCCCCAGTCATCTCCCCCCAGTTCAAGTTTGTTTTCCAGAAGTATTTTAAATGAAGCCAGCACTCCATGCTTGACAGCATTAAAGCAAAGATGTATTTTAACTTCAGCATTTCCAAACCAGAAGAAACAAAGAAAACATTTGACATCTGTATGCTCCACAGGTCAGTAATGAAACACATCATGCATCATTCTTGGTTTCCAAGCTTAAGTTACAAGCAGTACACAGGGTACTCAAATCCTCTTTCCAATAAACTTGTTTGTACATCACAGAAAGTATCATATACACAGAAACCAAATCCCACGTTCCCCCCACCCAAAAAGGTGTCTGACAAAATGTCACATCAGAGAAAAAGTCGCTATTTTTCTCCAGTGGCATCATCTGTGCTTTCAAGTTCATTAAGCTCACATCCAGCAACTTAAAACAGTTGGGCAAATGTCTTAACAAGGAGCTACCAAAGAGGTACCTGCAAATACTCCTAAGAATAAAGGAAATGTTTGACCCTAAACTGAAATACCCAAATGCTACAAGATTCCTTTAATTTTTTTACAAAGTTTTATTGTGCCCTCCTCAGAGAAGGGCCTCACAGTGCAATACAGAACAATGACATCAACAATTCTCACGTTCATGTCTGCAGCCTAATCTGAGTATTATTGTTCCCAAACACTTTGCTGGGGAAAATTTACTGCTCTACCCTTGGTGCATATTTGGGCAGGTAAATCTAAGCCCTAAATGACTGAACAACACTGACAAACTTTGCCCCCTCCTTAAAATCAAGGGTCACTTTGGCTGATGATAGAACTACACTTGCCACAATTAAAGGATTTAAGGAAAAGCTCTGAGATTACAATCCAGTTATTTTTACATCTGCCACGATCACTGCTATGAAATTACTGCAATAAGAGGAATTCCTACTGAAGCAACATGTTCCAAAGTGCAGAAGCTACAGGTGAGGGTTATGACAATTGTCACTGTTATTGCCTTATCGAAGCCTGCAGATCTTCCTTTAAACACACACCAAGTTTGTGCTACAATTCATTTTTAAGCTGCAAATAAGCAAGGGAAGGTGGACTCAGTGCATCAGTTTGCTGTGTGCCATCCCGTTTTTGGAAGGGGAGGGAAGGGGTTGGTAACAACTCAGAGATTTGGGTTTTCTGCTGACTTCCCCAGCCTCTAAAAATGCTGTGAACATGATACTGCTGTCATGGTTCAGCTGGAGCCCCTGCAGCACTCACTTTTACCTGTGCCAGCAAACTCAACTTCAGGCACAGCTAATGGCCAGCTGCACTAAGAATCAGCCTTACAGACCTTTTCTGCCAGTGTTCTCTTAAGAAAGTGGCAATGCAGGAAAACAAGGCAGTTCACAGCACAGTAACAGCACTGAGTCAGCTGGAGTTCACAGGATCTCATACACATCCCCCAAATTAAGGGCTGTCTTCCAACACTGCAGTTGGAAGTTTTCCTGCCTTTCTAAAGCTACTATTACAGCTGAACTTTGAGCATATCCCTTCAGCTGGGCTATTTTATTGCCTTCCCCCTGAAGCATTTGCTGCACCCAAATGTGGCCTCTGGAAATGTCCCCATGTGTCTGCAAGACAGCTTGGTGCTAAGCAAGTGTCCCTGCCATCACAGAGGAACCCACAGATCTTTGTAAGTCTGGAATTTAGCCCAGCAAAATGGATTTTGTACCCCAGCCCTCCCCTTGCAGTACTGTCAGTCATGCCCTTGGTTTGGCAGAGCACATCCAAAGCAGAGGTGTTCCCATCCTTGCCCTCTGCTGGGGGCTGTGCATACAGACATAAATTGCATTTAAAAATACTCAGTCTGCTACTTCTGCACGAATTCTGAAAGTTTCTCCTTCAGGCATTGTACTCAGCAACAAAGTGCTGAAAAATACTATCATCTCACAGGAAGAAGGGGGGAAGTCTGACAACAGGCAACTTTTCTCACTTCAAAACATTTTTCATACAAACTTTAGTCAGCAGATTCTCACATATATTTAAGTGAGCTCACAAAAAAACCACAACTACACTACCAAAATTTATTGCCACACACAAAAGAATGAGAATAATATGTACCTTTGCTGACTCAGAATGAATATTTTTCCCTGACAGAGGCTTTCCTCTGGAAAAACAAACTCCAGTCTTAAACCTTTTTTTTTATTATTAAAGTGTGCTTTTTCAGATTTATGAACATATATGGCTTAAGATTTATACAGCTGCCCCTTAAACTGCATGTGCAATCCTGGTCACCCCATTCCAAGGCCCACCCAGACAGAGAAGATGAAGCACAAGACACAAATCAACCTCAGAGTCTCCAGCAGCAGACCAGATGCACACCCAGGGACAAGCCTGGGTGCACTCTAAACCAGCCTGAGCATCCATGTTCCTTAACTTATTCACCTCCCTCAGTACCAGGGACAGACTCCACTTGGATATACAGGTGTGGTGCTTGTATGTGTCTTTATCCCACCAGCTGCATGGAACTGCTACAAGATTTAGTGCAGTGTACAGGAAATAGAAAAGGTAAAGACCTATATTTACCTAAAATCATATCTAAAGTGGTAAAAACCTATATTTACCTAAATAAATTTTTTAAACATTAAGAATCAAGCAGTTTAATGCTGATTGCTAAAGGCAATACCACTTAGATTCATATTTTGGGGCTACAATTATACACAGTAGTTCAAAGAAATATATGTAACTCCAGACTTAGATACCTAGCACTGCATGACCTAGGTGAATAATAATGTTCTTTTCTGCAGGTTTTAACCCACCAAGTCATCTGTAATGGTGGTCCATGCAAAAGCTTCCTTAGGTAGGGAAGAAAAATACAAACAAAAAAGTTTAGTACCATTCAGTGACTTGTTAAAATCAAAGAGACTCAAAAAACCCCTCAAAGAATAAAACAAAAAAGAGGGTGGGAAATGCAATCACCATTTAATAGTCTGTGAAGTGCATCCCAGTTGATGTTATTTCCCTAAAAATAGCCATAATAAGGTATTTGAGGTCTATTGTCACTACAGGTCTACATGCACACAGAGCTTTCCAGGTTTACCTAGGATATCTTCAGTCCCTGGAAGATGAAGTGGCTGCAGGGTGAAACAGGAACATGCTCTTTCTCTCCATCCCTGGTCTGTACATGCCCCAGAGTACCAGTGGCTCAGCATCCATCTCCTTTCACTCCACATATTCATGCTGATCCACCTCCATTGTTTATTTTCTTTGTGTAGGCTTATTTTAAGCCTCCAACAGGAAATAATCCCAGGTGTTATTAATCTTGCAGCAGTGGCTGGGCAGCTTCAGTGTGTTGGATTTGCATGGAATTTGCTTGTGCGAGGACAAAATGCTTAACAAAAACTGCTGTAAAAACCAAAACAAGCAAACTGCCCAGGAAGACTCCTACAACAGTGGAGTAGGTGTCTGCTCCACGGGCTCCAGGAACTTCCTCAGCAAGCATATCCTTCACAGCATTGAAGGAACCATTGTTGGGCAGTGGGCTGATGCCAAGCAGATGGCACAGTAAGGGGTACAAGTCTGTAGCATTCATGAATTCTTTGGTGGCATTCTTTCTGAAAGCAGGCCCAACTGCCACAAAGAGGGGATGCATTTCTGGTACATTGTTGTCATATCCGTGATTACCAACTAGAAATAAAAGACAGATAAAAGGTCAATATCCTCAAGTTGCAAAACAAGCATTGAACACTTTCCTAGAATTAGCAGAAGGCAGGAAAGGCACAGCCATCAGTTATGCTCAGAGAGGTTAGAATAATTGTTTTGATTGACAGCACAAATGTCTCCTAGCAAATACCAAGTCTCAGAACTACAAAGAGAAAATACCTAAAAAACCCACAATGGAGAGCACTATTTAACAAAGAGGGAAAAGAGAGGTGAGCTCATATGGCAGTAACGGCATTGCCAATGGCACACTGTGTACACCCAAACTTCCTTGATTTTCCTGAAGGAAAAACTCCAATTTTGCAACTGGTCCAGATCTCTTAGAGAAAATAAAAAAAAAAAACATGTAGAGTCAGACTGTCTGTATGACTCCAAGGAGGCACTTTGACATTTTATCCAATTTTATGCACCACTGACTCTTCAATAAGGAAAAAAACTTCACTGGTGTGTGTCCATGCCCATTCCTGACAGGGGCATTAAAAACTGGAAACATGTCAAACACACAGGCACAAGAAGCTGCTCTCAGCAGCTACTGAAAAACTTACTAAGTCTTGCTGGTAATGCTCTTCAGGTTCATAACCAGCAGCAAAGTTTAAAAGGTTCTCAATTAGAAATGTAAGAAATGACCATATGACACCTGTATTTTAGGTAACCAAGAAGTTACAGTTCACTGTCTCCATGCTACCTATAATAAATCTCAAAACTGCAAGGTGAGGAACTTGAAAGTGTTGGTGATTTTATTCCTCCAAATCACCTAGAATGCAAGGCAAATGAAAATCACTGGTGTGCAGTAACACAATATCCAAAGACTCTTTGTAGCAACAGAACGAGCTTACTCTAAGTGTAGCACCCACACAAGCTGAGGACTTCCAGGAAATGTTCTTGTATTTCCAACCCAACCCTTCTCCAGTAAATAAGTAAAACGTGATACAAAATCCCTATTCATCCTCTACTCAACACATTCAGTTACAACTTTCTTTTTTAATCTCTCAGGAAGTGCTTGTTGGTTTGCTACATCCTGAAGGACCTCAAGTATGGGGCCACTAAAACGTGTGATTGATCTTATCTCCATAAGTTTAGTGTTTAAAGAAACAGTAAGTGCAGATCCTCCTCCCCTAACAGTAGGGTGCTTCCCATCCCATCTTCTTTCCCAGGGGAAAAAATTATAAATTTTACACACTTTAGTTTTCCCTCCCAGCTTTAAAAAAGCAAAACAAAACAAAACAAAACAAAAACTTGGTTGATACTAGGGAGAGAAAGTACCACATAATGCCCCTGCCTTGGAAGATACAGCAAAACAGACAGAATGAAGACAGAATACTTACATAGAAAACCATCAGTCTTATTACGTACAATTTCCCATCCTTTATCAGCCACTGCTAAGATGGGCTGAATTTTACTGTTGTGTTTGTAATGAAATCTATCTGGAATCTGCTCCTTTTTATATACAGTCATGTTGGGATGAGCATTGGCCAAAGCTTCATACACTTCATCCAGTTTGCCTTCAAACAAACAAGAGAGACAAAAGACAAAACTTAAACATCCCGGTGTGTTTACTGAACTCCTCAGTAATTAAAGTACAGCTGAAAGAAGAGGGCAAAATGCATTTCCCCAGAAGTTTAAGAGACAACAGTGTGTGCACAGAAGTTCCTGTGAGAAATCCAGAGCCTCAGTTACAGTAAGATTCCCCCTCAGCACCAACTTCACAGCCTGTTCCCAAGCAATAACTGCCTTGTTAATTTTAGAAAAATCCCTCATTTCCCAGCTATCAGAATGAAAGCTTCTCACAGGAATGAATTAGAAAGCATTCAGTTGTCTCCCAGAAAAGGAAGCAAACCTCCTAGCTGTATGCAAAACCTGATAGCAAGAATTCAGCTCCTAAACCTGTTTGTGAGGCAATGGCTGCAGTCAGGCCAAATTCTGCCCCCGGGTTGGCTGTGACAAGTGACATTTTTCATCTATTTTAAAGCAGTTTGCTTGTTGCTTTCCTTTACTATTCAACAACAGCCAACAGCATGAGCTACTCCTCTGTATTCCCAGTGCCTTCTCCTCTCCCTTCCCTAGTCACAGTGAGCACAAACCCTCAAGAGCTCTACTAACACTGAAAAAATAGGCATTTCCCACCTCCAATTCTTTATTTGCTTATTTCCAGTTTCTGAGCTTGCCTTTCCAGTAAGACTCACTGAAGAGCCACAGCCAGTTGGACAAGCTGGCTGGAACACCAGTGCACAGAATGGAGGAACCAGAACAGACAGGCAGGAACGCAGAAGCAAGCTCAGGAATTGACATCTGAGCAAATGTCTTGGTTCCCGTCCTCCCCTTGAGGCCACAATCCTACCGAGGGCCATGCAGTGCCCCCAACAGACTCCTGTGGCACAGCAAATCCCTCAGCTCTGTGACTTAGCTAAGTATTTGTGTGACACGTGCAGCTGAATGCAGTGTGTCTGCAGGCCCCTTCCAGACTGCCATTTCCAGCATCCACGGACTTTTGAATGAAAAAAGGTTGGTAGAAAGTGGCCAATGTTTATAAAGGAACCATCTTCCTTTTCCCCCTCAGTTCCTAGAATCCAATATAGAAATTCTGAAGGTAAATACATTAATGTATACATTCTGAGGGAAATACATTAGTGTTTCTTATCTCAAACTGGCACCAAAATAGAATCACTCAGTTAAGAAACAAAACAAAGGTCAAGATGAGACAGCAAAAGTGAAGGTATCAGAGATAGTTACAGCACAAGAAGAGGGACTCTAATGCAGCATTCCTGGCCTATATTAATAATAAAGTTAACTTTGCTATGCCAGTTTTCTGTATGGGATGGCAGGGAGGAAAAGCCCAAATTATTGCAAACTTGATTTTACCCTTATTATTTGAATTATTATCTTTATATTAAATGCAAGAAAAAGGCCAAGATCACCATCTGTGGTACCTTCTTTGTGAATATCTAAGTAGTTCCCCACACACACTAATACACCAGCATGGTTAAATAATGGCTCTAATCCATCTCTTGGGGAAGAAATACACAGCCAAACAGTTAAAAGAAATTGCTGCATTTTTAAACGCTCAAACTTTTTCTCAGTATCTCTCTAAGTTTTACCATTCCCTTGGCTTAAGAAAGATAAATGGAATAACAGGTGAAGAATCAGTGTTATGTACTTAAGCATATATTAGCTCATACCTAAACTGACAGTGAAACTCATTGTTTTATAATAAAAGTTACATCTGCTACCACCAAAGGAAAGAATTTCAGCTGTGCTCAAAACTAATTCTTGTTTATTGGTAGTGTAATAAATACCTGAATCTCTGGGCAAAATCAAATCCAAGCTGCTTCTGAAATACACTGAAATGGCTTTTTTACTATCCTATCATCTAACTGCAGCCGAGATACTGTTTCTTTTCAGCATTTAGCAGACAGGAGAATCAAGTTACACATCTTAAAGTTCTCCTTCACTGCATTAGAGACATTTCAGCACTGAAGTTTACTTTTATAGCTTCTTTATTTGCTAATGAGAACATCTTGGTCAACCATGTTTGCCTCTATGGGGATGAAGCTCCCAAAATTGGCTCTTTTATCACCAAAGAGAGAAAAGGCACCCAGCTACAGGGCCTGACTGTGCTCAGACAGCAGAGATCTCAGTTTGGACATACTCACGTTTTAGTCTGGAGTTTCTTCAAATTAAAAATGACAAAACACATTTGTTCATGCACTTAAAGGTCACTTAATGCTGCAAAATACCCTCTCTGCTTGGGCATTAAATACAGAGTGCTATCTATCCATTAGTGATGCAAATGTTACAGAATTCTTAAAAAACACCTTTCCAGAAGGCCACATAAAACTCAACTTCCAAATTAGCACCTTTTCTGTGGGGGCAGGGGTGTTATTTTCCAGGTTAACAGATTTGCACCAAGTAGTTTACAGTACTTGATCACCAAAATAAAGAGCAGATGCTTTAGTGACACTAAACATACACCTGACACTTCAGCAACCCTTTGGTGACTGCAACCAGATTTCAGATTTCAATTCCAACATTATTCTTGCCCATCTTCATCACAATAAAAATGGTATGAATGTAACTGGCTGGTTGTTCAGCACAACAGGGGAAAAAAACTCAACTGAACTACAATAGCTGGCAGCTAATCAAACAGCCAACACAGCTTTCTTTTTATCAAAAGTCCCCATCTGTTCTCAGTTTACTGTTTGAGTTAGAAATATAATTCTTCCACTACGGCTTCAGCATCTTGATGAAAGGCAAGATATGTAACATTCAGGTGTTATCTATCTAGAGCACCACTCAGCCTTGATAATGCCATCAGATTATCTTACTTCTCACAAGGACTAAAGAATCCTTGGTAATATTTGTTAACAGCAAACAGATTTTCTCCCTTTTCTTTTCTGAAAGTTAATCCAGGGTTTTGACAGAGCCTGCAAAAAGAACAAAGGGGTCCAGCAAGCACTCCTTGCTCAAGGCTGATGTCCTGTGGCCATCCCTGCCGCTACCACCAATTCAGTCCATGAAGTTTGGACACTCAGGTACCTCCTCAGGGAACATTACTGCTGTAGCTCCTACCTTCTTTTGGCAAAATGGCTACTGCAGGAGAGTGGTCGATGACTTTGTAGAGCTCTCTGCTCACGTACTGATCAAGCTCAATGAGCCTTTCTGAGGACGACTGTGACATTCCGTGATCACTTGTGACTATGACATTTATCACGTCCCACAGCTTCGCCTTCTTCAGTTCAGAAATGAGATATCCCAGCTTTTTGTCAATGTCACTGATTATCGCTCCCATGAGTGGGTTTTCTGGGCCCAGGAAGTGGCCCATCTCATCAGGCTGTTCCCAGTAGAGAAGACCAAAGTTTATGGGTTCTTCTGATGTAAACCAGTCAATGAGCTTCGCCACCCTGTCTTCAAAGGGAACAGATTCATTGTAGGGCATGTAATGTGTAGGCAAGACTCCATGTATCTTCACATCCGTTCCGGGCCACATAGCAGCACCAGATTTGTGTCCTTCCCTCTGGTTCGTCACCCATATTGGGCTGGCCTCTTCCCAGAACCTGGAGTTGTGGGTGTTCATTCTGTTGAGGGAGAAGGTTTCGTTGAGGACGGGGTCGTACATCTCGTTAGCGACGATGCCGTGGCTCTCCGCGTAGAGCCCGGTCACCAGGCTGTAGTGGTTGGGGTAGGTCTTGGTTATGAACACGTTGGTGACCTGCCTGACGTGCACCCCGCTCTGCAGGGCATACTGGAAACTGGGAGTGGGCACTCTGTAGATGTAATCCCACCGAAACCCATCAAAGGACACCAGCAGCACTCGGGGCTGGGCTGGCTCCAGAGGCAGCGCGCTTTGGAGAAACAGGAAGAAAATGCCCAGGATTTTCCAGTAAGGGCTCATGGCCATTCTGGAAGGTATCTGTCCCCTCTTCTGAGGCAACATGGCATCTGTTGAGCAGAAACGTAAGTTGTCAAAGTCATAACTATGGCTAAAATATTCCTTATGCATTTATATACTCTAAGATATAATTTACAAAAGCAGTGACAGGACAAGGGGGAATGGCTTCAAACTGAAAGAGAGCAGGTTTAGATTGAATATTAGGAAGAAATTCTTCCTGGTGAGGGTGGTGAGGCCCTGGCACAGGTTGCCCAGAGAAGCTGTGGCTGCCCCATCCCTGGAAGTGCTGAAGGCCAGGTTGGACTGGGCTTGGAGCAACCTGGTTTAGTAGAAGGTGTCCCTTCCCATGGCAGGGGGTTGGAACAAAGTGACCTTTAAGGTCCCTTCCAACCCAAACCATTCTGTGATTCTCATTCTGATCATAAGACTCAAGGATATTGATCACTCCTAGCTGTGACAGGCATTCCTTATCTAAGTCCTTCTTATGCCCTTATCTGACAAAATATGACACATCATTTCACATTGTATTGGGTTGTGCTCCCCTGCCCCAGCTTCCTCCTGTTCTTCCCAAACAATGTCTTGTTTAAAACTCAGTTATCTACTCAAAGCAAGATCCCTGTAACAACCCTCACACAGAACTTCCCTGTCTGTAACTGACCTAAAATTTCATGCTAATAAAACTTCTTGCTCAACAGCATCATTTAACCACAAGATCAGATACTACTCAATCCAATCCTGCATGTGGGCTGTACCAATATTCCTCACAGCTCCCTTTAGGTTCCCATTTTTCAGCAATCCTCTGGGACTCAGCCACTTCTGAAATTCAGCTGGAAAACAGTGAATTTGTACCAATAAATCCATTTTAATATTCAGAGTACATAAATATCCTAGTAAATATAACTTAGAGTGTAACAAGCATCTGAATACCACTGCAACAGTGGAATGGGATCTGTGGCTGCCCCATCCCTGGAGTGTCCAAAGGCCAGGTTGGACGGGGCTTGAAGCAACCTGGGCTGGTGAAAGGTGTCCCTGCCCATGGCAGAGCTGAGCTTTAAGGGCCTTTCCAACCCAAACCATTCCATGATCCTAGGATTCTGTGACTTGCAGGCAGTCAAATGTTACACCAGAGTTGTGTGTCTCTGGAAATTGAAATCCAGGCCTTGAGTTCTGCCAAGAACAGACTGACATTCCAGAGACATAATTCCCCTTTCAGCAAACAACGCAGACCCAAAGTCTACAGATTACCTCAGATCCACCTGATGGGGGATTTCCTCCAGCTGAAGCTGAAGGACGAAGGGCAACATCAGAACCTCAGCTGCCAAATTAGACATAGCCCATAAATTCCCCTTCTGGGGAGGGACAAGTACGGATTGAAGCCCTCTCAAGTGAAATCAAGTCTCTGCTTCTGAATTTTACACCGTTAATGATCTCAGCATGATCTGTAATTCTATTATTCTAATTCCTTAACTGCATGCTCTTAATAAATAATAAATGATGAGTGGATTGTTTTTTTTCCCAAGGCCTTCTCATACTGCTTTTCCCTGGATACAACCTAAGCACATCTACAGACCCGGGTTTCTGCAGAACTCGGCACCACAAAACTCCGGGGGCCCGAGGGGCTCCGGGGGGACGAACCCGCGGACTGCCAAGGGCAGGAGCTGCCGCACGGACACACGGACGGACAAGACAGACAGAGAAGCGCCCCGGGCCCCGCTCGAGGCCGCCGGAGCTCGGCACACGCGAATGCCGAGCCCAGGCCGCCATTCCCCACACGCAGCACCCGCCTCCTCACCAGCCCCAGGCCGGGCACC
>VZRX01022842.1:71182-90485 GCA_013398075.1 Notiomystis cincta
ATTTATATTTATATTTATATTTATATTTATATTTATATTTATATTTATATTTATATTTATATTTATATTTATATTTATATTTATATTTATATTTATATATCTTTCTCCCCTTCACCCCACCTCCAGGGATCGTAGCAGGGGACAAGGTTCTTTTAATTCTTTTCTGGATGTCTTTTTTTCCCTCCTTCATTACTGTTGTCCTGTTAGAGGTGTGAGGCTGAGTTAGTCCAAGCCTGGAGAATCACATTGCTGCTGTGCCTGGTAGAACCTGTGTGGATGTGGCTGCTCTGCACAGAAAACTGAACTGGACCACACCTGCAGCACAAAGTTTCATCATCTGATTCCTGGCTGTGAACTCCACCAGAAACTTTGGAGACAGGGGAAAAAGGAAAAAGTTGTTATAAAACTGCACCTGTGTGTTTTGCAATCTCTCAGCAGCAATGTGCTGTCCCACGATGTTACTCATGAGCTAGAAAATCTGTGCTCACATTTACTGTTGGTTCAGGTTTGGCTTTGGGCTCTCTCTCGGATCCGGAGGTGTTGGGAGCTGCCTCTGCAGTGGCTGGGAGCAGTCACTAGAGGGTACAGGTGCACCTGGATTTAAGGAACAACATGAATAGCTGGAAATGGTAATATTTGCCTTGGATGCCAGAAATGGCTCAGCTGCTTAACACTGCTATAAAATGAAACCAAAGCACGGACAAGGAGTTTGCTAATTCCACCAAAATGTTTAATACCATAATAGATTTTCATTGAAGTACAGAGCTAATGTGAATATTTGTACAAAATATGTGGTTAAAAATAGTATTGATTTATAATATATACAGATATGTCACATCCGTGTCAGAAATGCAGACACTCGAATGAAACCATGAGCAATGCTTTTAAATCTACAACAACATACACGAAATATTTCTGCAGCTACCCACAGTAGGACAACTTGCCAAACTGACACTTAAGGATCCACCAGTCCTTACAGATGGCATTTCTGTCAGAAGTTTCTGTACAAGAACTCTGCTCTAAAATGGATTCAAAACATTTACCTTCATCAACCCAACAGTGAAGAGAACACATCTGTGTGACACTAATGTAGACACAACTTTCTCGCACTAGATAAATGATCAGTTACAATAATTTGTTAAAAAGGCTGATTTTCTGGTGAGAATAATAGAGAAGTTTAAACTTTCTTGCTGGATACTCTTAGTGTTGTGAGTGAGGAAGCCCCTGATTCAAATGGGCCCTTAATGCAGCTCTCAAGTACATGGATCTGAATCCTGACGTCTGTTTTAAGGTTCTGAGTATCTTCATTTTTTGTTAACTTCAAGGCTGCTCACACTTCACAGCTTTCCCAGCCTTACTCCAGCAAGAATATCCCTAACAAATGTCCCTATTTAAGCTTTGTAGCTGCTGCATCAGGACACAATCCTCTATTAAGATGGCTCTTGCTGCAGCCCCAGAATCTCTCTGTAGTTACTGAACAAACTGACAGAGGGGAGAGAGAATTCAGGCTGGCTTTTAAAGCTTTCTGAGCATCTCTGCAGAGGGGGCTTTCAGGGTTCCTGCCCTTCCATCCAGAGTGCTGCTGCTGTTCTACCTCTAACACTGCTGGCTTCTCTCCCCTCCAAGCCAAAGCAAATACACCCCACACTTCAAATAGAGCTGTGGGAAAGAGCTTTTACAACACTTCCTCCCTTGTCCTTTTACCCCTGAATGCTGCAGTCTACATGTATTCAAAAAAAGAGCACAGCTACTGTTATAAAAACATCTCTTTTTCAGAGGAGCCTGGGACATTGAAAGCTGCTGTGCTCCCCAAGAAGAAGGGTTAAACCAGGAAAAGCAGTGTTGGGGGTTTTGCTACGTGTAACTCGTTATTCAAGAGCATTGCATGATGCCAAGTATAAATGAGGGGCTGGCTGGACTTGAGTCCATACCTGGTTTTGCTTTTTGATAAACCAGAACTAAATGTGATTTCTTAGGCAAAAGGGAATCAAGGAAATGCAAAGGTCTTACATTCACACTGGTATGTGAGAGAAAGCCTGAAACAGCAAAAAGTGATGAAGTGTTTGCCACTAAAGAAGGACCAAAAATAAATTCAGTAAAGGTTCCTTAGAAGATCTGCAAGCGCTGTGACTGTGGTCAGTCTGATCCTCTGGGACACACTGATCTCTCTGCCATGCACAGCTGAAGCCCTGAAGCTCATTCCCAGTGCTGTGTCCAGTGCCAAGCACGATGGAAGAGCCACAGCCAGCATGTTGCAGACACAGCATTTCAGCTGGATGAAGAAACTCTCGGTGGTGGGGGAAGCTCTTTTGCGGCTCAAAGTAGAATAAATGAGGCCTCCTGCCTTTCATGTCTAAAAGAGGTGAAGTGAACCCCAGAAGTTCACTATTACTAGTTTTTCTAATTAAAACACAGAGGTTAAGGCCTGTTCTTTCCAAAGGAATTAAAGAGCTCAGAGTTTACTTCTCCAGTGAGACTTCTTAAGTGGATCTAATTTTCAGAATCATGAACAATCATCCTTTAAGAAATGAAGTTTTTTATGCCAGGCACATAGAAAAACAAATTAGTTTTTCAAATCCAGATCTGAGCAATTCAATATCAGAATTTCACAGGACAGTTATCAGCAAACTCATCTCCCAGTTTCCAGTCCTTTGCAAGACCCAGTAGAAACCGATGCAAGAGACAACAATTAGTTTCAATTTTTATAATAATGAATGTTAACAGAACTCTTTCCCCAGCCTGGCTGGCAGCTGGATGCCATGTTCCCTGTCCAAGCACTCATGGCCACTGCTTCACCCCTGACTGTAAAAGCACAGTGAGAACCACACCAGGGGTCTGGGACGTGCTGAGCTTTTGCCCACCAGGGACTGCACTGCAGCATTTCTTGTGTACACCGAGCCAAATCCACAGCAAACCAGAGCAAGTTCACATGACTCTGAAACTGCAGTGGCTTAAAATGGAACATGGCACATCCTGCCAACAAGAAGGCTGCTCTCCCCCTAATTTCTACTGAAACAAACTTTGGCCTGTGTCACACATTTAAGCATTTTCAGTTCTACCAGGGGTGTACACCACACTACTCAGTTTATTGATATAGTTTAACTCTTTAAATGTTGCTTTTCCAAACGCCAATGCAAGCAGAACACAAAAATACTGTTTGCCATATTTATTATTTTAAACTAAGCTCTGAATTATACAAGTGTAAAAGTGATTAATTAGCCAGTAGCTTTTTAATACTCCTATAAAATATGACTAAATAGAATATTTCAAAAGTTATGTACAATACAATGGAAATGCTCATGGCATCTGTGACAGTGCTCAGACAAACCACTGGAATCACATCCTCCCAGGAGTTCAGTCCATTCCTCAATACAAACAACAATCTGTATTTTTGCTGAAAGCTTTTACAGTGTTGCTGAATGTGAGAGTGGGGGAAAACGACCAAAATAAAACCAACTCACCCCTCTCACTCAATTTAGGATCAAATCAATGCAACACAATTTATGCAGGAGGAGAATTTTTATAACCTAAAGCACTTCACAGTAACTATGGCTGTGGTCTTGCTATGGTTGAGGAAGGGATGCTCTTGCCATATTTTCTTGGCTGAAAACAAAGTTTACTGGAGTGTATGTTAGGAAGGGGGGAATTTGCACACCTTGTCTTAATTACAAAAATCAAGGCCACAGAAATTATTTGTTGTTTTGTTCCAAAAAAGCAGATTCCAAAATACCCTTTCTCCATGCACTGGAAATGTTTTCATGCTTTAAACTGTACTGAGGAAGTCATTAAAATGTCAGTTTCATATCTGAAGAGGTCAGAAAGGACAAGCAGGCAGCAGGCAACAGAAACAGCAGCTGTACTCCCCTGATTTCCTTCTTTTAATTTCCAAGGAGCAGCAGGAGCCATGTCCACCCATCAGAGGCCCAGGGCATCGCCTCCAGCCGCTCGCTGCAGCTCCCGCTTCGGGAGGAAATGAAAGGGCTGCGGGCTGTGCCTCTGTGCTCAGGAGCCACAATGTAGCGCTGAGGCTCCGCTCTTCCGCGGCTCCGGCACGGGAGAACCCAGGGACACCCTGTGAGAAGGGCGAGGCAGAGAGACCGGCCTCGGAGAAGCTACAGGAAAGCAAATTCCCACTCAAATGAGCAGGGGCTCTGCCTGTGATTTACAGAATAGGACAATTCCCTTTCCAGATAGTCAGCATTTTTTGAAAGAAGCATTCTTTCCGTGTCAGGCAAGAACCAGCCTTCAGTAAAATATCAGCTTCTCTCAAAAGCTGCAAATGCTGATACTGTGATGATTAGGGATATTATTCCATAATACTTGAAACACTTTTTTTTTAATGATGACCATTTTATCACCTACAGGTGATATATAAGCTTTGACCATAGAGATTGCTTTGAATTTGCAGGCTTGTAATTGTGTTTGTATTTCATTGTGCTTCAAACAATGAGCCGTGTCCTGCTGCCTCCTGGGTAGGACCACAGAGTTTTACAAAGCTTGGAGCAGTCACTGAACAGGGCCTCGTTTCAAATCTGTTTGAAAATGCACTTTGAGGAAAGAACATTTAAGGTCCAGTGCTATAATCTGCAGTGTAGCTTTACATCACTGGAGGCCAAAGTACTTAGTTCAGAACCATGTCTCTCCAAAGTTTGAGGACATGGATACAAGAACAAGATTTGGCCTCCTACAGTCTTGCCTGTAAAAAAAACCATCGACAATGATCTCTGATAATTTATGTGTTTAATCTTACTGTCCCTGTTCATCCTGGGCTAAACCCCATGGACATGAGCCCTGGGAGTGTTCTAAAAAAGCCAGTGGTGTTACTCGTGGAATATCCTTTGTGGCCTAAGAAGGTGTTTTCAACAGGACACATTCCTAGGGCTGTTGAGTGACAATTTGTTTCCTTCAACCAATTTTAAATGTATCACTGGAGGAATAATTAAAGTGACACCAGTAAGGAGTTACTTTAAGGAAACTTTGCACAGGTACCATGAGGATACTAAAGCCCCATTTTCTGTTGTCTTCTGGATTTAATGAGCAGTATTCTATCCGTGTAACCTGCACACAACGATGTCCATAAGACAGCAACAATTATCACATCATAAAAATGCGCTGAGTGCTGAGTAAAGAAATACATCTCATCAGGAATATCAGGGGGCTGTGGTGGTCAGAGGCTGAACTGTGTGAGAATGACAGGTCCTCATTCCCAGATGTCCTCACCATGCACCTTGGGAATGCCATCTCCTGTCCTCACTGACACAGCAACCTGCCTGTTGTCCTGGAAGTGTTGCCAAGCCAAGACTCCTGCAAGGGGGACTTGACTCTGCTGCAGCTTTGTAGCCTCGCTGCTAATTAAGGGTGTGATGGAACCCTCCCTCAGAAACCAAATCATTAGGTTTTACGACAAAAATCTTGATTACAGAACCTAAGATGACTTTTCAGATCCTAGAATAAGCTTCCAAGATGTATTTACTTATTTTCAGCTGTAAAGGATTTTAAACCGTGGAAGCTCGCTGTGCCATTTTATGGTCACTTTGGGGAGTACAGCTGCAGCTAATTAGCTTAAAAATCCCACCATACCTTACACATATGTTCAGTTTCTGCAGTATTAATTTCAGTGGAACTACTCATGTGCATAAATTAAGCGCATGCTTAAATATATGCAAAATCTGAGCTCAAATGTCTAGAAAATATGTTCTCAAAATGACAAGTACGCATTAAAAAAATAAATCATCATGGAAGGTCTGCCAGACAGGGAATCCGGGATCTGTCTGCTGTCAGCCATGATGCAAACACAGAACAGTTTTTGTAACCCAGTATATATTGCAAGTGAAAGAAACATGCAGGACAGGGTGAAAAAAGGGGATTCCGTTGCATGCAGTCTAATTTCAAGTGTGTAATTATGGTCCTGTTTTCTTTGGCCTAAATAAAGAGAAGAAAAAAAAAAAAACAACCAACCAAAAAAACCAACAAAAGAATTTCAACTAACCTCTGCTCACCTCCACAAACCCAAACTGCATATAGCTCAAAAAGGGCTTTGAAGCACAGGAAGTGGGGAAGGAAAAGGGCTGAATATTAGAGATGTGCAAGTAATTACTGACAGTTTCAGGGCTATTCACCACACCACTAGGAAAGCATTCAGCCTGTAACATTACTGGAACGTACAGCTACGACAGAGAGCAAGGAATCAGCTCCTCTTCCTCGACCCGGAGAGAAGCACCACTCATCACTTGGTGGAAGATAAACGGACAATCCCTTTGATTTCCTGGCTCCCTCCTCCTGAAGGATTGACCAGACCCCCCAGCAGCTACTGCCTCACCCCTCAGCCCAGAGAGCTCCATCTCACATCCCTGCCACCTTTTCAGACCACCGTTCTCTACAGCCGTTGCTGGAAGAGTTTTCAGCTGTTTCTGAAAATGTTGCAAAGATAGTATTCCTTACAGAAAATTCCAGGGGGGTGAAAAGGCCACCAAGCTGCTAGTAGAGTAAAAACAACACACCTACCCCCCTTAAAAAAAGGGAAAAGGGAAACGACTAAGGTCTGTTGGGAAGTGAGGAGGGCAGAGGAGCAGGCTGCTTGATGAAGGGCAGTAGCAATCCTGGGAGTTTGAGTATCAAGCCTGCTATCGGCCTAATTCCCACCCCAACGATCTCTCTGGTAGTGGTGTTTCAGCATGCAAATTATAGCTGTGAAAAGATCCTCAGACTGAAACCCTCCCTTGTTTCCTCAGCCTTGTTTTGTCCTTTCCAGCTAGGACTATCAGTTGGTGTGTGATATGGTTACAGGTACAAAGATCTTTTTCCTAGCCCTTTTGTTACAGAGGCTTGATTACTGTGAAGGGGTTTCAATGACCTTAATGTCCCGGTGCTCAGAAGGCAAAGGCTGCCTTTCAACAGAACAAAGCAAACAAAAACCAAGAGCTGTGCTGGAGGAGAGAGAAGTGCTGCTTCTGCCGGAGAGGCTCAGTTAGATACAGGCGGCGGCACACCGGGGCGTCGAGTTTGAATGATTTTTGGCTTTGGAGAATTCTTTGGGTCCTCATCTTCTTCCATGTCGCTGTCACAGACGTGCACTACCACACTGGGAGTGGACTCTGTTCCTGCGTGCAGCTCGTATTTCTCTCCTGGAAGCAGAGAACAGCAGTCACGTCAAGAGATGGCAATCTGAGTAGCAACACAGCCCGTGGCACTCCCGGACTGCAGAACACTCCACTCCTGGGGAGGGAGGTGAGCGTGTGCTGCTCCTAAATACAGGTGAGCACCAGCACTTCTGGACTCTGCCAGCTGCCCCACATCCTGGGGATCCTGCCCCACGAGGCAGTTTGATCACAGGTCTGTAAGGCACCATAAAATACAAACAACTTCGTGTCTATAACGGGTTTTGGCACCAATATTGGTGGCCAACAGCACTGAAATAAACCCTCAAAGTACACAGAGGACAAAGAACACAGAAGTTCATGATTAAAAAGATGAACTGGAACCTAACCTACCAAACCTTTGGTCTGAAGTCATTTCACACCTGTTGGTTGGGGTTGTACTTTATTTTTGCTGTCTTTCCTTCAGTCCCATTTAAAGCCCAGTCTATAAGTGCTCACTAGAGCAGGCTGAACACCTAAATAGTACATTATATTTTCTAACTATCTACATTCCTTTTTTAAGTCTCAAAACAGTATTCCTCTGAGGAAGATGAATATGGTGCTTTTTTTCCCACAGAAAGTATTCTGAGTTGGAATGGACCCACAAGGATCCTCAAGTCCAGCTCTTAAGTGAATGGCCCATATGGGCTTGGATTAACCTGCAAAAGTCCACAAGCAAACAAAGGATCAGACATAGGACTTTCAGTACTGAATTCAGCCTGCTGGCATTACATGTATTCTGGATACAAGAAGATACTGGTTATTAAATGCAAGAAATTAATTTAAGACTTTTAAGAAAAAAACATTGCCTGCAAAATCTTCTGACATGAGGAAGTAAGGCCCCAGCAAACCCAGCTGGCCTCTGTTTGTGGTGCATGGCTCCTAGATGCTGCACCACTGGCAGGACCTGGCAGTGCCAGGTGTTGTACCATAGAAGCAAATGGCAGTCCCTACCTCAAAGCTCTTGTGGCTTGCTCGTGGTACTAATTTGGAGTTTTATTTGTTAGCCACTTTGTGGCAGAGTAATTCATGTGAGGAAGGGGTTGCAGGTTTGGCCCTGCATTAGCACATGCAGCTCTGGGACTGTGCTCACATGCTGTTTGTGCTGACAAATTCCTGGTCCAAATAAGCCTGGGTGGCTTGAGACTACAGGACATGCTGTATTTTTGCCTAAAAACAAGAAGGCAAGTAGTGAATAATAGCTATAAGCCAGGCATCTTGCTGTGAGAAATATTTTATTGCCGTGATACCATTAATGTTGACATTTAACTGCTCTATTTTTGGCAACCTTTCCTCTGAATCCAAATCGAGCAAAGCATTACAGGTCTTGCTGATAGCTAAAATACAAAAAGAGGAATAGCTTGGTTGTGCTGCATTGAGGAATTCTATGGTTTTTCTCTGCCCATTCTCCCTGCGGGCCCAGCTAATTTCTCAGCTCTGGGCTGACGTCAATGCCCAGGCAGCAGCGAGGGCTGCATTGGTCACTGTCACCGCGGGCAGCTCCGCAGTGCCGCACGCAGCGCCGGCCTCTCCTCCTACACCGGCTCCGCCCAGCAAAGCGCAGTCACTGCACTCCTAAAAGGTCTGAACCCAGTTCAAATGCCACATTCTTTTACTGCTCGAATCCTTCCCACAAGGACTCTTTCAGCTGAAAAAGAACAGTGGAAAGAAGTATACACGCAAGGAAAAATATTCAGATGCCTCTGGCACGAGTAACTGCAGCAGCCATTAATGTCACTTTGCAAACCAAAATTTGATGCACTCATAAATTAGGTTTTTAAGGCATACAGTTATTTCTGAGCATAAATGAGCTGCAGACTCTGTTCTGTACTCAAACAGCACAAAACCTTTTCATGGCTGAGTTAGGAACAGGACAACAGTAACTCTGGGAATTTTGTACAGCTGTGTCTTGTTCCAAACGTAATCGCTGTTTGCAGAAAAGCACTAAGGTGATAAGCACAAAATAGAAATCCAATAGATACAGCCAGATTAGCCCTCCCTTTCTGCTTTTTTTTAATTTTTTTTTTTCCTTTCTCTTAAACACCATTTCCAGCATAAAAAAAAAAAATTGCTAAGTCTGCAGCAGTTCAGCTGCTGGAGTAATGGTTGAGTCACTGGAGTTGTTTACAAGACCTAGGCTGTCCCCAGCTATGAGCAGCAAGTTGAGTTAACATATGTAAGACTCACCAGTTTCTGTAATACCACCCAAGCATTTGTCCAGTGACCTCATCAGCTGTCTCTGACATGGCCTCCTGTGTTCTCAGGCCCTACACTGATCCATGCTCCTGCCTCTCCTGCTTGCCTGGAGAGTTCTTACAGGCTAGCTAAGCCAAAGGATTCTTGGGCAGAGGGGTCTTTCTCCTCCAGCAGTCTTTGGCTTATCTCTATCCTGTAATAATAACTTTAAACCTTCACATAAGCTAACAGTGGCAATTCACATAAATTTACTCCAAAAAATATCACAAAATTTATGATATAAATTGAACATAACCTCTGCCTTCAGGGAAGAATTCAGCTGTGGTACCTCCACTATACAGACTTGACCAAAAAACTTTCTAATAAGCCCATGATAACAGCAGTGATGTTCCTCTCTAACCATTTGCTTCGCGTAAGAAAAACAGTAAGAATTTGAAGTTTCTTCACTGAACAATGAGCACAGCTGCATTTATGTCACTGGCCCTGCCTTTTGTGACCACATGAGGCAGGAGTAAACCCACAGCCCTGGGTGACGCAAGAAAGATGACCACAAAAGCAACTTACAATATTTCAGAATTAAAAATAATGGTATAGGATTTTCTATCCCTTTGTGAGTCAGTACTGTGACCTTTTGTTGATGGTGCAGCTCCTGTCTAACAGAGCCCTTTTGTCCAGCAAAGGCCATGCTCATATACATAAAGAATAATGAGCAAATGCTGATGATAACATGTATCTACCTCATCCCTGATTCAGACTCATGAGCAAAGGTTAATGAGTTCAGCACTGCCCATTCCATGTAAATGTGGCATTAGCATCATAAAAATACTTTCCACTCACAGTCCCTTCATCCAAGTGCTTTACAAATAACAGGAGGTCTCTTGTATGAGTGCATGTTTGTGACAGAAGAGCTACAGCCCATCCCACAAAATACCTCCATAAAACACCTCTACAGCAGGATCTGCCAGAGCAAAGCAGAGGAGCTGCTCCCTGGGAGCCCATTACTGACATTGCTGCAGCAGGGCACCTTCCTCTCCCAACCAGAGGAAAGATTTTCTCCATCCAGCAGCTCTCCTGTACCCTGCCCCTGGTAAAAGGAGAGAAGGGGAAAAGCAGCCACAGAATAGCAGGGAGAAGAAGGACAGAGATGAGAAGTTTTATCTATCACCATTTGTTTTCCCCTCCATCCCCTTTTAATCCTCCCTGGGAGTCATATGAAATATTTAGGTTTTCCTTTGAATCAGTGATGACAAACACAAGAATTTGAAAATGCCTGGGCACAGTAAATCTGCCTTGTGAGACAGTTTGAAATCCCTGTGTATGGCATTTCCCGGGCAGGGTCCTGCTCTCACTGTTTTGCCCTTCCCTAGGGAAGGGTGAGCCAAACCCAGGGCAGAGCAGGGGCAGGTGCTGTACACCCTCCTCAAAAAGCCCAGCTAGAGCACGGCTTCTGCAGCTGCTTCTGCATTGCTCAGAGACAAAAATGAACCCCATTAACACACAAGTGGCAGCTGCCAGGTCTCCTCTGTGTCCCAAGAGCCACCAATGTGGACTCAAGAGCCACCATGTGTGATACTTCAGAATGGTGCTTTCATAACGTGACAAATGTATTGTACAAGACCTGGAGTGCAGCCTGAGGTGCAGAGCCTGCTGAATGCTGAGAAGGACTGTGTAACATGGAGAGGAGTGCAACTGGTGCAGACTTGTCTGTAAGGGCTACTGGAGATGGTGCCCTGCACTGATTTTCCAACAGTGCCTGAAGCTGTGGAGGCCAAGTGGCCACTGACAGAGTGCAAAACTGCACCAGAGGGTGCAAGGAGAAGTGAAGTGCTCAGCACCCTGACCTGTGCTGGGTGTTACTGTACAGTGCAGATCCCATCGGCGCAGCTGTGGTCCCTGAATCAAACCCATGGGAGAAAAGCAATTTCTCTGGGCAACCACAGTGCAGGCAGCAGGGGCTGAGGCTGGCAAGGGGAAGCCAGGGTGGCACCTGGGATCCTGGGGAAAGGCACTCAGGAGTGCAGAGTTAGAAACGAGGGAGTACAGGGTGGTCTGTTGTGAAGAAAGAGGCAGTGAGGGAGGAAGGAGGGGCAGGGAAGGAGGGCAGGTATGGGCAGGATAAGGAGTGGATAGGGAGAGGGAGAGACTGCTTTCCAGGAAAGAGAGGGCATATTCTGGTGCCAAGAGGATGGTCTGTAAATCACTGCATGAATAAATGGCAAACAGCTGCCCTTTCTTTGAGAGGAGCAGCTCTGCTGTAGATACAGCTTGGACCTGAAGACTCCCTCTCCCTCCACCTTGCAAATGTTTCTCATATAAAATATATTTGCAAGGTGGGATGGTTGGTTGGTTGGTTGCCTGTCAGGTCCAGGTTGTATCCTCACCTGGCCTAACTTGGAGCTAACCTTTTCCTACAGGAATGCCTGCAACCTACTGAGCTGTTCTCTAGTCTAGGCCCTGATGTCTCCACATCTTCATCAGCATTTCAAACTACTGCAGGTTCTCTTGACAGTGGAAGTGTTTTCCATCAAACTGATTAACAATTACACTCCTTTATTTGTAATATATTGAAAAGATTGTAGGCTGGTGGTCAGCACCAGGCAGTCACAGTTCTTGGCTCTGACTGATCTACAGCACTCTGTTCATGCCTCATTTAAAGCCTAATTTCTGCATCTGCAGAAGTGAGAATATACATCAATCATCCAGAAACTTAATTAAATATGCCACGATCTTCCCTAAGGAGTAAATGCACTCTCACCGATTTCAACTTCGTGTGAAGGGACCAAAAATGAAGCTCTCCTTTGAGCACAGAAAGAAATCTGTTCCATTAGATCTCCAAGATGCCAGCCTGTCACTGCTGCAGCAAAAAACATCTGTCCCAGAACTGATGGCATGCAGCAAATCTGTTAACTCACTTCCAGCACATTCCTTACATTCTGGAGCAAATCTCCCAACATCTTGCACCCAGGGACAGTTTTGGTCTCCAATTTTGTGGCTATGCTGATCATGGCACGATACTGTGACAGGAGATGACCTGGATTCAGGGAATGGGGAAGAGCATGGGTCTGTGTCCAAGTGGAGCATCTTGCATTCCCAGTGAAGTAGGACAGTAAAACTCATCTTATGCTGAGGGCATACAAAGACACTGCTCACTATTTAGAAGCAGTAATGAGTTTTCCTGGTCCTCAGATATTTATTTTACCAAATCACTGCATTAATACAGCAAAGGTTCCTCACAAGTTGAAGACAGGAAAGTCAGATGCTACTGTTCACAGCTCTGTAAACAACTGTGCCAAGTGAGTATTTTTCGACAGCTGATAAGCCATAGTTACATTTTTAAATTGTGTTTTTGAATGAAAAAAAAATTCTTCTCTGAGGCTACCAATGCTGTTTGATGTCCAGCAGTGTTTTACTGCTGCAGAACTGAGAAATGAGTGTTAGTGGGATTTGTTTTTCAATGAAATTCTAAACATAGTAAATGCACAACTGAGAACAGCACCACTATTTTAAACCCGCCACTGCAGTTAACTAAAATTGATCCCTCTAACAAGTGCTAAAAATAGAAAGAGGAGAGCACACAATGGCTTTTCATATTGCTCCCTGCAGGCTCCTTAAATCCGGGGGAATTTGACCTTCACGCAAAGCTGTCCCAGAGTGTGGGACAATGAGTGATATTTCACATTCCACTGCTCCAGAACAGGAATTGATTTATTACCCAGCCAGCTCGGGAATTCGTTTACATGTTGCCATTTATAACATTGCTGCATCAAAGGGGAAAAAAAAAAGGAGGTTTTGGGGGTTTTTTATTCAGCAGTTTAGAAGTAAAGTATCACTCCTGGAAATAATAATATGCAATATCATATGAAGTCTTACACCTGACTGCTTTTTTCTATGGGCTTTCCTGCTGAAGAGGAATAAACCATAGGAATCTCCTGATATATATTTTCATCTTGTGAGAGATCCCATGTGAAAAAGATAGGAGATAATCCTGCAAACCTTGTGAATCATGAAACATCTTCCTGCACCCCACGCACTCCAGCTCTGAGTTCTTTGGTGCAGTTGCACAAAAGACCCAATGATAAGATGTCTGCAACTGGAATCTGCTCTCAGAGCGAGCAAGCAGCATCCCCAGTACAGCTGGGGAGAAAACAATTCTCTCATCCCACAAGAATTTAAAAAATAAACTGCTAAATTTTCATGAGTTCACCTCCACAATTGTTATTAGATTAGATCTCAAATGTTTTATTTCGGTATGAGGATAATTTAATAGTCTATTTTTTCCTTGTGGCTTATGAATGTAAATTAGATTAATTTGTAAATGATACTGCTTAGACCTGAAACTGGAACCTTTCTCATTTTGAAATTTCTAAACCAGGATGCTTTAACAGCTTTTAAAGAAAACTACTTGTACAGATGTCTTAATTAAATCAAAAGTAGCCCTCTCCTATATAAGTTTCGGGTTCATCAGATGAGCAATTTCCAAGGGAAAGCATTGCTTGAAAATCCCAGCTAGCTTCAATTCCTGACTTTAGCTGAAGAGGAGAACACAGAAGAAAGCCTGAATGCATTATCCATT
The DNA here is from genome assembly GCA_013398075.1 of Notiomystis cincta. Classification (NCBI taxonomy): domain Eukaryota; kingdom Metazoa; phylum Chordata; class Aves; order Passeriformes; family Notiomystidae; genus Notiomystis; species Notiomystis cincta. The sequence goes on from VZRX01022842.1 coordinate 85,088, forward strand.
GACATTTATCCTGTGCTAATGGAGGCTACAATTTATCCTATTCTTCCTGCACAGTTCTCAGCAGGAAATGAGCATTCCTAACAGAGCAATCCCACCGGGACTGGGGAACAGTAGTTCTCTCTCAACAAACAACATGAGAGATTCTCCACTCCAGTGGAGGTGCCTGTGAGAAATCTGCACCTTGGAATGCAGTACTGAGCAGATGTTGGGTTCAGCAAAAGCTCCTCACATCCACAGCCAAACATTTGTCCAGTCCCTAAACCATCAGCTGCCTCATCTAGGCACAAACCCCAGCACAATAAATGGTGTCAGCAAAGGTTTGCTCAGCTCTCACAAGCTGCAGATAACACACAATTCTGTGCCTACACATGGCAAAACTCATTCTGAAGGAAAGAACCAGGTGACATCCATCAACTGAAATCCAAATTTTAATGCAACTTCCAGCTCTATGCCAACTCCCTCTACAGTTATTATCTACACTGGCATTTCTTGTCTGCTTTCCCTGACAGTTTTCACCCAAGGACCACAAGCTTACCTGGTCCAAGCTTAGAAACTGCGTAAAGGAGGTCGTAGTTGATGACAGGTGTTGCATCATCTATGGGTTGCCACCCTACAGGTGGGGAGGCTGGAGGCGAGATGAGAAACTGTTTTGCAGGCTGTGGTGGTGCCAAATGAAGCTTGTCTCCATCTGTCTCAGAGGTCTGGATCTTTAAAGCATAACAAAGACACTGTTTAGTACAGGAGAGAATCACAGAACATTTTGGGTTGGAAGGGACCTTTAAAGGTCATCTCCAACCCTCCTGCCATGCTCAGAGCCCCATCCTGCCTGGCCCTGAATATTTGCAGGGATGGGGTATCCACAAATCCTCTAGGCAATCTGTGCCAGTGTTTCACCATTCCTACTGTAAAAAATTTGTTCCTTACATCCAGCCTAAAACAACCTTCTTTTAGTTTAAAACGATTTCCCCCTTGTTCTACTGCAACAGGCCCTGCTGAAAGGCCCATTCCCATCTTTCTTGTAAGCCCTCTTTAAGTACTAAAAGCCACAGTGAGGTTTCCCTGGAGCCTTTTCTTCTCCAGGCTGAACACCCCCAGTTGTCCAGAGCAGAGGGGCTACAGCCCTCTTTGTAGCTTCCTCTGGCCTCACTCCAAAATGCCTTTCCTGTGCTGGGGACCCCAGTGCTGGACACAGGACCCCAGGTGGGATGTCCCCAGATCAGTCGTGTCCCTCGACCTGCTGGTCACGCTGTGGGTGACGCAGCCCAGGATATCTGGGGTGCCAGTGCACGTTGCCAGCTCGTGTCCAGCTCCCCATCCACACAGGATGGCTAAATGGAATGACTGCTCCAATCATACCCTTCTCTCCCTAATGCCACCCAGGCAGGGTTTCAGCGTCAGTCTCAGCAGAGAAGGCCTGGAGATGAATTTCATCTCAGCCTTACAGATGGTGCCTCTGCAGTAAATGCGCAGTGTGGGGCTGTTACATCAGCAAAGCTACAATCAATGTCTGTGCCTCTTGTGTACCTTCTCTCAGGATAAATGCAAAGCTTTGGTAGCCACAGCTGCTAGTTCAGAGATTTTTGAGGCTGTAAAGGTACTGTTGTGATCTGGTCTAAATGCCTAAATAAAAAGTGACATTGCACCAAGGCCTTATAAGTAACTTCAAAAAGGTTTCTGCAAATTTTATTTCTTTAGTTGAAGTGAAAAAGGAATCTGTGATATTCCTTAGTCATTTGCAACTGAGTGTCCTTATTTTATTTACATCTTAAATTATCTACTTTAATTGCTGCTTTTTTCTAGTATGTTAAAGCAGCCTCTACATAAATGAGTTGTAGTGCAGCCATACCTGAGCCAGGTTGTAACCAGCTCGATTACAGAAGCAATGAACTCTACTTCCATGACAGCAAATACACCAGGGTGCTGGGATGGCACCCTGCTGTACCAGAGTGGGGTTTGCAAAGAGCCAGTCTGGATCTCTCAACTCCCTGTTCTCCAGAACTTCTAGGTCTGGAAGTGGCTATTCAGTCTGGCTGAGGCCAGACACTGCTCCAGACACTGCTGCAGACACTGCTGCGGCAGGCTGGTCATTCCCTGAACACATCTAATAAGCTCTTGTAAGACTACATGTACTGGAGAGCATAGTGCAGGTACCAGAATGACTCTGCAGGAAATCAGCTTAGATAGGGAGACTAATCACTATTGTGCACATTTTTCTTTTTCTTGTTATCCCGAGTTTTCAATTAGCCTCTTGATTGTGCAGTTAGAATGAAACCATTCTCAGATCTGCTTAACTGCAGGTTTTGAAACCTTTCAGAAAAAAATTCAGAGCCAGATTTAGGAGATCAGGGCATAGAAAATGGGATTGAAGGAGATTCTCAACACCTAAATCCAAACATAAGATCTGAGCTCATCTAACTCATAAGCATATTGGTTTTTCCACAGCTGTAGTTTCCCATCATCCTGTGGTTCTGCTCCTGCCTAGGCTCAAAATAGCTCCTGTTCTGACCAGGATGAAGAGGCTCATAATTTAACAGCCCCTTGGGTCTGCTTTATACCTTCAAGTGAGACAGCCCTTATCCTCAGAACTCTGAAGGGCCAATCTGGCAGCTCAAAGCACACCTACATTGCTTATAAACACTAGTGGGTGTCTCATGAGCCACAGTGACCACGTCAGTTTATTAAAATGCATTCAGAAGAGGTGGTGGTTGGGTTCTCCACCTCCCTCAACTTTCTATATCCTGGCTGGGGCTCTCTCTCTGGGAGAGCTGCATTCTTTCTCCCTTGGCTGAGGAGAAGTGAACCCTCACCTGACAGTTTCAACAGATGGATATAATCACCTACAGCCCCAGGCTGGGACTGTTGTTCTTCCTCTACCTTCTTCCTTTGACTTGGACTCAATAAATTCCTACTAGAGAATTCAGTATTTGTAATTCATGTATTCAGTAAGGAAAAGCCAAAAAGGCAGGAGGAAGCCTGACTGTGACCAGGGTTGCAGCCAAATAAGTAATCCAGACCTACCTTTTTTACTCACTGGGATTCTTTACATTAGCACTTCCTTATGGTTAGTTAAGAGAGTTACTCACAGACAACACCTAGTGTTATAAATCACCTCTAAGATGTGTAATTCTGTGTGTTGAATGAGCAACCTTAGTCCTAAGTGGTTCTTTAAATTTACTGCAGAACCTCAGGGCAGGAACAGCTCAGTCAACAGAAGGAGGTTTAAGTAATCTTTTATCAGAGAGACTGGGCATGGGAGAAACCTTTATTACTTTTATTCAGTGTTAGTGCATAGCTTTTATAGAAATATTGTGCAGTAACAACAGAAGTAGATTCCAGATTTCATTACCTGTGCAAAATACAACTTTAACTTCTTCCCTCTGAACTGTGTTTCATGCAGCTCTATTCTGGCACGAGCAGCTGATTTGGGACTGCTAAAATTTATCCGCACGCGCCTGAAGCTTTTGAACAGCTGGAATGTCACGCAGTCGTCATAGGCACGGAACAAACCTTCAAATTTCTCCTGCAAAGGAAAAAGAAAGAATGCTGAAGGTTAACTCTGTGCTCTGTCACATCAGTCTGAGTCAAAGAACAATCAGAAACATGACAACTGTTTAACCAGGAGGTTTCAACCTGTGGCCTTTGGCGACAGGTGTCCGTAGACAAATAAAGGCTCTGTGAAAAGAAGTTAAGGAAAGCAGTGCTCTGGTAGTGCTCAACTCTGCAAAAGGTTTAGGGGAAGAAGTTTTCAAATTGAGAACCCAGCAGCTATTGAACTTCTCACAAAGTTGAGCAAATCTGTGACAGTGACATATGAAAGGAAGCTGAAAGGGCACATGACTGAAAACACCAGACAATTGTGGGCTCATCTGCACAGAAGCAACCATTGTGCTGAGTTACAGTGGAGTCAGCAGCCAAAGGCTGCAGCCGAGGGTTACATCCACATCAGCACTGCAGGGTCACTCTGTATCACATGGAATGCTTTCTGCATGGTCTGTCAGCTTACACACTTGTTCTTTGAGAGGTCCTGCAGCATCTGGAAACAAATTGGACAACTGAAAACAGTGATCGGTCCCAAAGACAAACTTCAGGCTTCAAAATGTTTAGCTGCAGAAAGCTCAAAAGCTCGTGACAAAAACAGGGATATTTTAACATTGCAAAAGGAAGGTCTGAAGTTTGCCACATCCATGGGCCTGGAGATGAACAGAAATTCAAAGCACTTTGGCAGCCTTGGAGGCTCAGACTCCGTGATTTCTCTGCAAGCTGTGAGCAGACAGAGGACTAAGTTCCACACCATCAAATAAACCCAAAGTCCTTAAATCAACTCTGACACTTGCACAGGTCTTTTCACTCACACAAGCACTGATTAATAAAATGCCAAAGCTGAAAGGGGGCAGTCATTATTTAGTCCAGCCTTCATGTTTACTCAGATTTCAGACTATTATCCAGTGAGTCACACATCAAATCTGAGCATTTTAACTACTGCAATCAAGACTTGAAGTTTTGTAAGATGGAAAATCAGCCAGATCAAAGCTCCTGCTTTTAGGAGTGTTTTATTTTGAAAAAAAACCACTGGTGAGATGATTTGCCACACCATTTCATATACATTGAGGGCTGTTATGTCAGGGGTTTGTATAATTACAATAACCTAATGTATAATGACAGTAACCTGATGTGGATGCCCCATCTCTGGACATGTTCAAGGCCAGGTTGGATGAGGCTTTGAGTGACCTGGTCTTGTGGAAGGTGTCCCTGCCCATGGAGGGGAACTGGAATGAGATGATCTTTAAGATTCTTTCCTTTCTTTAAGGATTCTGTTTCCTTTGCTATCTCTGCAAGTCCTCACATTTTTACATGTTTTAAAATACAACTTCTTTGCTTGTCATTTAGGAAAACAATTTCATTTCCCTTAGAGTGGATAACTGGTAGAGACTACAGAAGATAAAAAAGAAAATGCAGTTTATGTAATCTCATCAGTACTTCAGTTCTCACCTATTGAGCTTACAAGCAACACAAAGAACTCAGAACTTCTCAGAAAAATGCATCCTGAAGCACAGTGCAGCTGCAACAGGGAGCACTAACAGCACCGTGGGAGTAAGTGCTGTGAGAGTGAGACATTTGTTAAGGAGTTAAGAGGGAACAGCCCAGTCCCACTGCCAGGGCTGTGACACAGCACAGCACATGTGCCCCACCACCTTTCACTCCCTGCCAGCTCTGTGGTCTCCCTCCCCATAGCTGATATTCCATCCCTGGCACTCTTTCAAAGGAACCTCCCTACGGTCTATTAAGCTTTCATGATTTTCATTTCATTCTGCCTGACCTCACTCACCTCTTCCTCTCACCACAGGAGGTACTTTGGAGGAATGAAAAAAGAAAAAGAAAGAAAAAAGGGAGGAGAGAG
>VZRX01022842.1:92855-186604 GCA_013398075.1 Notiomystis cincta
GAGGGATGTAACACAAAATTAAGGAGGACACGATTTCAAACGTGAGTCCAAGAACAGCTGGGCACATTCCTGGACTACACTGAGACTCACTCTGGTTAGGCACTGAAAGGGATAGAGGGAGAACTGTAAAAAAAGCTGGTTAAGTCCTGGATGCAATTGCCACACTGGGAGAACTCTAAAGCATTATGGACTTTATTCTGCTTGCTTTCCAACTTGATACTGGCACAGCTTTAGAGATCCAGCCTTGACTGACGCTCCTGAAAATGCTGTGAGGAGCAGGGAAATCAAGCCCTCTATTTGATATTAATACAGGGCAGTCTATCCACAGTGGGGACACTTCCACTGCACTGACTGAAACTGCAACTCCCATTAAAAAGATTCATACATCTGGATTTTTCTGTGTTTTCAGCTGATAATAATAATGACCTCAGCAGAGGTCATTAATCATCAAGTGAAGTTAATGGCCCTCAGCTGCATTTTGAGCCATCTCCACTCTTCCCAGCTTTATATTAATTCCCAGGAAACGCCTTATGCCTTAATTGCTATTGCCTGTGACTCCTAATATCTGCTGAATGCACTCATCTGGATAAAAGTCTTTCAGAGTCATTCCAATCTATAAGAAAATTTATCATATACATTTTAAAGACCTAAGCAAATTCTTTCCCTTTCAAGTTTTGAGAATAAATTATTCAAGACTCATAATCCTCTCAATTCGAGACCTTTAAAGTGCTTTTAGGATCTGGTACTTTAAAAAAGCTTTTAGAAAGTATGGACTTTCATAGCACTTTGAAAACTTGTGAAGGAAAAAGGAAACATCCAAAGTTAAGCAGCAGTGTTGCTATTCTTAAAAAGTCAAAATGTTGAAAGTCATGAGTTACGCATTTATTTCTGGGATTTTGGAGTGTCTTCATCCATCCCAAGTATGTCTCAATGAGGCCCAATTAATGCTCTGGAAAATGTGAGCAGCCTTCATTTCACCAAGTTCTCACTTCTCCCTTGTGGGCCCCGTGCCCTCTCTTCATCTCATTATCCCTTGGCCCAACACTGGGCACCTTCCCCCAGTTCTTTCCTGTCACCTTCTGTCAGCTCCCATCACTCAGTGCCTCTAGCAGTTTCCAAAGCTCTTTTTTTGTTTGTTTTCTAAATTAATGAAATTAGCACAAAGTAGGACCATACTAATTAAAGCTGCTGATTACTCCAGCTTGATGGTTATCATTTAGGACAGCCAATGCCGAGAACAAACAGCACCATGCAAGGAAGAAATGAGTGCTGGAGTGACAGACAGGAGCTAAAAGCCTCTGAGGACAAGGGCAAACCTGTGCCCTCCTGGACTAAAAACTATTTCTAGTACTAAATGGGAGCTCACCTGGGACCAAGACCCTGCAAATCACATGGAAACAGTGATGAGGGAAATGCAGCCATAGGGAGGTAAACAAGATGCTGGATATATTTGGAAAAGTATTTCCAGTAAAGCAAGGAGAGTATTAACAGCATTATATAGAGCACTACAGCATCTCATTAAAAATGCAGGGTTTGTTGCCTGTATCCTAAGCAGATTAATGGGAATAGATCCAGATAAAGGTTACAGGGAGGTGCTGGAATGAGTCCAGAGATGGGAATGGAGCTGAGGAAGAGTCTGGAGCACAAGTGTGATGAGGAGCAGCTGAGGGAGCTGGGGGGGCTCAGCCTGGAGAAAAGGAGGCTCAGGGGGAACCTTCTGGCTCTGCACAACTCCCTGAGAGGAGGGGAGAGCCAGGTGGGGGTCAGGCTCTGCTCCCAAGGAACAAGCGACAGGACAAGAGGAAATGGCCTCCAGATGAGCCAGGGGAGGTTTAGGCTGGATATGAGAACAATTTCTTCACTGAAAGGGTTGTTGGGCATTGGAACAGGCTGCCCAGGGAAGTGGTGGAATCACCATCCCTGGAAGTGCTCAAAAGGCAGGTGGATGTGGCACTTGGGGACATGGATTAGTGATCACCACAGCAGTGCTGGGTTCATGGTTGTATTCAATGATCTTAAAGGTCTTTTCCATCTTTAACCATTCCATAATTCTATGAACAACTTACTAAAGAAGAAATAAAAATGCTTGGATTATTTAGCAAAACAAAGCACAGCCTGAGAGGAGATGGGACAGTCATCAGTAATTTACCAGTACTGTTCAGAGCAAGGACAAATTACACTGTATGGAGTGAATCTAGAAGACTACATTGAGATAAAATAAGTGGAAACAATTGGCATAAATAGGTTTAGTCTAGAAGTTAAAGAAGGTTTCAAACATCAGAGTAATGATCCAGAAACAACCTCCCAATTACAGCAGTGGCAGTAAATTATTTTTTTAAGATTGAATTTGGTTAGTTCATGTGAGGGACTATGACAAAGTATCAACACAATGAGCATTGTAAAACATGACAGCCATAATTAGCAAGTGAATTGGGTTCTGACACAGCAAGTTCCTGTGATTTATTTCCAAACATTCCTTCATGAATAGCTCCACTGGTATTGTGTTCATTCAGGACAAAAGCCAAGGTCTAATTCAAATCAATGGAAGCTTTTCCACAGACATCAGCAAGCTTTGGATTAGAGCCCTAGAATTCAGAACCCAAATTACATTTTATTATTCAGTGTGTTTACACTCATTATCACCCTTGCTACACATTTGATTTAGGAGATGGCTGTGATTTAGAACTTTAGCCTAATGCTTTTCCTAGAGTTTTGCAGGCAAATAAAGCAAGCTTTTTTCCTATCTTAATTTTTATGTTCATTCACATAAAAGATACTCCAAGGAACTAACCACAATAGGGAAAGAGATATAATTCACAATTATGAAATTAGTTTTTCCTGAAATTAGTTCTGTACTGGATATAAATATCCCTGTAAGACATAAACTTCTATCTCAGAGTTGAATGTTTTCTGTTTCCAGACAGCCATGCTGGTTGCAACACCAGAAAGCTCTCATGAAGCACAAGAAAAAAGACAGAATCTGGTAAAACTTTGGAAGCTGTGCACTGAAGAGCTTGTACCAAAAACAATCTAAGAACAGAATAATTCCCTGTTTATAGACAAGAGGACGGGCACACCAGTTACTTGTAGGGGGATAAAGGAGTCACTAAGGTGACACATTTAACGAAAATAGCAAAACAGAAGCCTAGAAAATACGAGCTGAAGTGATCTCAGCATTGAGCTGTCAGTGCCACATGAAGGGTGCTGTAATAACCTGTCCTGGATATTGTGCATGGCTCTTCTCATCCACGATTAAGGAAGATGGATGCAGGAAGGAAGAGCACCAAAGACTGCAAGGATGATCAGAGAAGTTGTGAACCTGTCACAGGAGGTGAAGGTAGATGATATCCATCTCTGGAAGTGTCCAAGGGCAGGCTGGAGAGGGACCTGAGCAACCTGGTCTAGTGGAAGGTGTCCCTGCCCCTGGAATGAGATGGTCCCTTCCAGGTCAAACTGTTCTGGGATTCTGTGATCCTGCCTTGGGAAACAGAACTCGAAGTATGAGGTGTTTCCTGCTGCATCTGTATGTAAGGAAATCAATAAATAATGTGAAGGGAAAGAGATTAGCAGAATTAAAATAACCAACAGTGCTGATATTAAACAAAGACTGCCTGTTAAAAGATTTAGACTTTAATTGAGGCAGTTACTTAGCACTAGACCTGTAACATATCAAAATGCCATTGGCCCAGAAATAGAAAAAAGCCTAATTACTTTGATGAAAACGGTAAGAAGGAAAGATTAGAGAAGAGCACTATGCATTCCTGTGGCTCTCAAAGACCAAAGGAGAGGAAAGACTAGAGGAAAACAAAAAGGGATCCTGATTTGTCTAATGAAAACTTAAAAGAACTGGGTTCACCTGAAGCACTTTTACAAATTATTTAATGAGCCACACAAAACAAGCAAGCAGCTTGATACAACTCACATGTGAAAATTCCTCAAAAGCAAGAACTCCCACAAGTAGCCAGTGTAAGCAACAGCCTTCTCAGTGATCAAATTCTCTGCTTCTAAAAAGATGAAACTCACTGGGAAATCCTGGTAGTGCATATGAAAACCCACTATTGATTCTCAGTTAAAATTCCAGGAGTGTTGTAAATAGAGGAAATATTTTAAAGCAATGATGATAAATGGAGAATTCCTATGGGCTTGTCCTGCTGCCTTTAAGTAATGGCAGGAGAATAAAATACAAATGTAGCATTCAGAGATCCCCTTCAGGCACAGGTCTCTAGGTTGTAGCTTTTTATTTCACCTTTCACTGTAGGCAGCTGTAGCTGAGAGTGTGGGATCTTCCCACTCCCTCCTTACAAGTGGGGGAGGGTATTTGAATAAAATATTCACGCCAAATATTACTGTCTGAATGTTGGTTTGCAGGAAGTTTCTTCTGTTACCAAAGGGAATCAATCCCTCATGCAACCCCACAGCTGGAAACAGCAACAGAAAAATGTGTCTTTCCACCTGTCATTCACCAGGGTACAGTTTAAAAGGACATTTCCACATGAAAGACATTTTGAAAGAGGGAAAAGCCAGGGAATGCTGTCTGTTTTGTCAGGTAATCAGAATTACAAAGCACTCCATAATGACCTCCTGGTTACTGTATTGTCTAAAATTGTGTTCCTCACCTTGGAACTCAGTGCAAAGCCCTGATCACCTCTTCCTGAAGTTAGATTAGAGCATTGAGATAGGGCTGGAAAGAGCTTGGGTTTATTTACATTAAACATGGCAGTAATTAGCATCTTCCAGAATTTAATAATTCTCTCAGTATATGAACAAACCAACCCAGTTTGCTACCCCAGCCAATTCAGTTTGTTGTGCTGTGCTTGCCTTTCTCTTGTTTTCAAGAGGTAAAGGTCAAGTAAATCGTGAACCAAAGATGAAATTAAACAGTAAAGCCAAAAAAAAAAATTTAAGGCTGAGCTTCAAGATGGGGGGGTGTTACAAAACACATTAAATCTTGATCTTTCCAGTAAAATGAAGATTGATTTGCTTGCACTACTGCAATCCTGATAAAGGGGAACCTAACACCTTTAAGCTTTACAATGTAAAGAATGCACAGTTTGTGTTCCAGAAGTGATGCTAAATGGCCTCATTGCTCTGCAATTTGCAGAACCAACCCTGAACAGGAGCACCTGGCCACAAAACACAGCCCTGGGCCACGGCTCACACATCCTGCTGTGTTATCCTTACACACCTTCTAAGGCATCTGCGTAAAACTTTCAGATCCTGAAGGCTGTTGAGTGTTCTGCCCTCCACATTGTGCCCAAATCATTCTGACAGCAGAAATATTTGATGTACTGCTCACTTGCTTTACAGATCCAGGGTCTTGTTCCAAAGAGGGACTTTGAGAAAGTGTAACAGATGTTACACAATGTTGTAATTAACGTAAAAAATGTAAAGACATTTGTAACTCGTCATCTCTCAAAGAGCCCTGATGGCACAAGTAGGTCAGGAGCTGGAAGAAGTTTGCTGGTCCCACCTCACGCTGGGACTAAGGCAGGAAGAGGCATCCATCCCTCAGCAGCCCTCCTGCACTACATGCCCACCGCGGCATGACAGCACTGCGAACATCCTGGGCAACACAACAACACAGATGTCCCTCTTGAAAAATCAGCTGAACCAAATAAATTTACCTTCGGCTCCCAACTCATCAGCACAACAAAAGGTACAGAGATAAGATCTGCCCCAAAGCTGAATGGAAACGCATTCGCGTTTCGGAAGAGGCTGACAAATGTCAGGGGCTCGGAATTTTGCTGCGTTGCCTTTTCTGTTTTTAACCAGCTCACATCCCTGTTTACCTCAATGTGACGCACATTCCTCCTGCTCAGCTCCACTGATCTGGAAACCAAAGGCTCCTTCAAGATGAAATAAATTGTTCCTGTGGCAATGCCAAGGGGCTGATTTAATATAGTTTGGAGAATTCTCAATTCAATTTCACACCCAACGATTGAGCTAAAAGAAAAATCTACACTTTACATTTCTTCTTTATAGGTGCACTGTTATTTTACTGCATCATCAGCCACAGCTTTTCTGAGCACACCATAACTGAAGTACTCCAGTTCCAGATGCTGTACGAGCTCCCTGAAATGCTGGAAGTGCTCTTTCAAACCAGCTGGCAAAGTGCACATTCTATGACCAAATCCATTAATTTCAACCCCAGTCCTGGGGAGTGTTCTGTAGAGACATCATTCTTTGTTCCCTGAAAAGCTACTTTTGATTCCAGTGCTGGCTACCATTATTGTGCAACATCACATAATAGTTGTCTTTTTTTTTTTCTCTTTTGCATTGTATTTGGCAGTGGAAAAAAAAAATCAAAACCTGAACAGATTTGTGGAAGATTTAATGCATTTGTTTTCCAAATAGCAGCCTTACATTTTGGCTTGAGAATGGTAAAAATAATGCTAAGAACAAAGAAGTGAAGAAAATATTCAGACTGTCCTGAAAAAAAAAAGTCTATTTTTGTTTGCTTTAAGATTTCAAACAATAACTGAGTAGATAATGTATGCAGTGAACTCCAAGGGGCTCATCTGCATTTGATTTAAGAATGTTTATAGTACAATACCAGCTATCACTTTTGTCTTGTTCCTGTTGTTCAGCCCAACAATTAATTGGTAGTAAAAGGAATAATTATTGTGCATACGTTTCTAAAGTTCTTATTATCTTAATTTAGCACACAAAATAAGGAAGAAAAACAACCTTAATTAGTTTTTACCAAAAGCTGCTACATTTATATTAATAAGGACTGTTCCAAGAGCAGATCTTTGCAGTAAAACAGTTGGTGCTGAGGACTTTCTGATCAGGTGCCACGGACTGAATGCCCATTAGCAGTTGGAGCATATCAGGCACACTATCAGAGGGTATCTTCTATATGAATTTCATCTGAAAGGCAGCCAGTTCATGAACTGCTCTGTGATGTCAACAAAAAGCACAGTTAATGAAGAGCAACAGGAAAGCTGCCTCATGAGAATGCCCAGCTCAGACTCAAAATGCTAATGTAGACACAAGCCCTTATCTCTTATAAAAATAGTTGGCTGGCACTTCAGGAAAAGAAAAAGAAACAACCCCACAACCAAACTGAAGTTCTAGAGACAATAATAAACAAGAGACTGGTGGTCAAACCTGTGCACAAAACTAGGACTGAAATTATTTATTATGAGAAGCTGTGTGAAAATTATTCATATTCATAGAACTATAGAATGGTTTGGGTTGGAAGGGACCTTAAAGCTCACCTAGTTCCAAATCCCTGCCACAGGCAGGGACACCTTCTACTAAACCAGGTTGCTCCAAGCTCTGTCCCACCTGGCCTTGGACACTTCCAAGGATGGGGCAGCCACAGCTTCTCTGGGCAACCTGTGCCAAGGCCTCACCACCCTCACATCAAAGAATTTCTTCTTATTAACTGCATAAACTTTGATATTGTAAGAAAAGCTACATAAATATCCATCTTGTTATGACAGTATTTTTCACTGATCTTTGGCAATTGCAGTTTCATCTCCTCAAGCCTCCTGAGGCCACCCCACTGTCCTGTCCATGTGGTGACACTGAGGCCAGGACAGACCCACAGTCACAGTGACAGCTTGCAGGAAACCATGGGAGTAGAAGCAGAGTTTCCATAACTCATTCTGAATCACTTCACTTCTACACAACCCCCTGCTGGAGTACAGAAACTTCAGCCTCTTAAAAATCTGTTACTGAGGCTGTGGAAGTGTCAGGGGACACCTCTGTTGCTGTGACGCAGAATCAGGACGTCAGTGTGGAAAATGCTAAATGCAAGGATGAGCTACAATAAAGGGAACACCAAGAGCTGAGAAACTGTGTCTTATTTATACTCTTGGAGATGCAACGTTGTAAAACAACCATAAAATGCACACTACTCATTCCCTGACACTGTCAACCCAGTTAAACTAGAAAAATAAACAAGAACAAGCCATTGGGACAGTTTAAACAAATAAAATGCTTGCATTGCCCATTCCTGATTTACTGTTTTGCCTACAGTGATCAACATTTATAGCATTTCAGCTGCTCCCATCAGTCATGGGGAATGCTTTCTCCCTCTTCTCTCCTCTAACACTGCAAACTGCACGAACAGGACTAAAAATACAGTTTCGACTTGTCTGCATTTGGAAAGGACATTGACAGTTCTGAAAGTGACTATGAAGCAAAAAAAAACACCCAACAAAAAAAACAAGTAGGAGAGAGGAACAGAATCTAATCTCATGCTGCTCCATAAATGCTATTTAACTGATGAGAAAAGGTACAAGGGGAACTCCTGACCCACCAGTGCACATCCTCTCATCATCATCCTCTCTCTGCTTCCTCTGCAGCCCACAGTGAGTGACCCCGGGGTCACAACCAGCAGCACCATGACCACTGTCTAACGCTCTGCTTGTGCTGTTTGACTGTTCCTTGCTCTCCCCAGTCTGTCCCGACCATCTGTCATTCCCTGTCTTACACTTCATTTGCAAATTACTCGAGCAGGTCTGTTGTCTGTACATCTGAGCAGCTCCCAGGAGCTGCAGCCTCTGAGACTGGAGCTCTTTGTACAATGAAGAGAAACCAAGGATGGGAATACAGTGCCTCCAGTCAAGTGGCTGAGTGGAGTCTTCAGCAAACCTCCATCAACAACAAATAAATAGTGTTTCAGAATTAATGGCATAAGTGAAACTATCAGAGATAAATATATTAAGGAAGGGGTAAAAAGAAAACTAAAGAAAAAATAATCACTGGGCTGGAAGAGAAGGAAATGTCCTGTTTACAAATGTGACACATTGGGGGATATTGACATCACATTGATATATATCATATATGTCCTTGGCTGGACCAAAACCAGTGAGTGCAGGAGGTGAGGGAGGGGATTCTGCTCTCTACTGCATCCAGCACTGGGGACCTACTGCAAAAAGGACATGGACCTGATGGAGCAGGTCCAGAGGAAGCCACGTGTTCAGAGGAATGGAGCACATCTCTTTCTGTAGCTTGTCAGTGAAAACCCACTCATCACTGCATTCATCATCAATTCTCTATGTATATTTTATTTTTAACATAATTTGCTCCTTGTAGTCCTTCCTTCACTAATTTTTTACAAGAGAACCTTTGCACTCAATGCATTTGTTTGAACAGTTTTTTGGTCATTTTTTAAAAAAAATATTTCATAGGATATAGACTTTCTGCATGACAGGAATTGTGCTATTTAAAATGTAAAGAGACCAGTGTAAATATATATATATACATATATATCTATCCTTAGTTCAAAAAAAGGAATAACTGCAGATAACAGTCTGTTCCTCCTAACTTCAAACAGCAGAACTTCCACAGACTAAAATGTTAATGTTCATAAATTGCACTGAAAGGGTTATAAATGACTGTGAGCTTTTCATTCTCCCACATTCACTGATTTGGTGCCCTCAGAGGAGGCTCACATGAGCTATAATCTGCTGGATATAATTCCTCTTAATGCTGTTATTAGTTTGAGAAGTTTAACTGTGAAAATGGATGGAAAGCATCTGCATAAACAGAGATGATACACTCCTCCCTCCATGCTGCTTCTAGATTGTCACTGGAACCCCCAGTTCAGCACTGACCTACAAAAAAACTGAAGATGCTTTCCAGTTTGAATAAACTCCAGTGGAAAAAAAAGTGCTTGAAATACTTTTACACTTAGAGAGGTTGTTTTCTTCCCTATCAGAGGTCCCAGTCTTCAGAGGACACCAGGATCTCAAGCTGTACAGATGCTGAAATACCAAAGGAACACCACACAATGGTTTACCTGCCTACTGAGAAAGAGCATATTTTAATTTCCAATATACACCACAATGCTTAATAAGCCTCTAGATCTTTACAGTGTTATAGTACCTCATGACATCAAGAATTTAGCACACATCAGAAAATTGGGATTGTGCAGGCCAGGAACGAGGATTTGTGTGGACTTAGTAAGCAGATTCCAGCACCAAAAAGGCTGAGATGACAGATACAGGTTCGGTACTGGGTACAGAATGGCAGAAAAAGAAGCAGAGGTTTCCATCTGACTCAACAACCACTATATTACCATCCACTTCCAGACAGGACATGGGGAATTTCAGTCTTACAGTGATTTAATTGTTTTATTAGGCAGATGGAAGGAACCCCAGGGTGAAAAAGCAAATATTCCTGACCGAATTGCTCCCATGTCATTTTTCAACCAACTGGAAAATTTCCAGTTGTCACGAACTCTGTTTAGAAACAAGAATTGGAAAGTAGAATAATCCTATATTAGAGCTAAAACTAGCACTGCTCTTCATCAAAATCATTTTCATTTCCTGATGTGAAAAATATATCAGTAACAGCATGATATTAAAAAGATACTGGACTGGGATTATGGAACTGAAGCTGCTGTCCACAGATCCAGAGCAATTGGTGAGAAGGAACGAGCCCTGTGACTGGCAAGCAGAGTGGTAACAAATGGAGATTTTCTTCTTTTTATGAACAAGTTTTTTACAAATAAGTAGGACACATAAAAATAGTCAGTATCCCATAGTTTCTTGCCCTGTGGCACTGTTTCACACTGGCTCTGTGTCGCATTTGCCTTGCAAATGCCCTTGTGCCAGTCTGGAGCACTGGAGACAGACGTGTAGAACCAGAGAATGTCCAGAGCTGGAAGGGACCCACAAGGATGATCAAAGTCCAACTCCTGCCCTGCACAGGACACCCCAACAATCCCATCCTGTGCCTCAGAGCATTGTCCAAACACTCCTGGAGCTCTGTCAGCCTTGGGGCTGTGACCATTCCCTGGGGAGCCCACTCAGTGCCCAATCTGGGGTATCCAACCTAAGCTTCCCATGACACAGTGCAGATTCAAGGAACTGGCTTCAAGGCCAAGGAGATTTTTGGTGCAAACAGATTCTAAATGACAGGAGAAGTGGGATGCCAAACATGATGGAAGCAGTCATTCAAAGCAAAGGGAAGCCACCTATTCACTACTGAGGTTACATCTTCAGAGGATGCCCCAGACCACTCAGCCTGGTGCATGGACTGTGCCTGCATCCAGCTGCACATCACTGCACTGCAGAAGCAGCACCAGTTGTAGCCCCAGAACAGAACAGAATTTACACTTCTGAATTGAAATTGAAAATCAGTATGGGCTACTAGTATTTAATTAAGAAGGGCAAATTATCAACTAAAAGTAATACATTCATGCTCAGCACAGTCCAGACTTTCTCTAAGGGATACTTAAACAGTAGAACTGGATTTTCTGCATAGAAACTTCAAATTTAATGAAAAACATTAGGGGAGAATAAATCAACAAGGATACCTTCATGTAAATAAAAGGTCTCAGCTGAAAGAGGTCAGAAATAGATTGGGTATCAGGAAGAAATTCTTCCCTGTGAGAGTGGGGAGGCCCTGGCACATGTTGCCCAGAGAAGCTGCAGCTGCCCCATCTCTGGAAGTGTCCAAGGCCAGGTTGGACAGGCTTTGGAGCAACCTGGGATAGTGGAAGGTGTCCCTGTCCATGGCAGGGAGTGGGACTGGATAATCTTTAAGGTCCCTTGCAACCCAAACCAGTCTGTGATTCTTTAATGTTATGATTCTAAAATTGAGTAGTTAAATAGGTACCAATCTGCAGCATTATCATCCACACCTCATTTTATACACAAGTGAACACTCCCATTATACCATCATCTTACCATACGTTTACCAACTACTTGTTCCCAAAGCAAATTCCCCTTATTCAAGACCTTTTCTTTATAGAATTGTTAATTTCCTTTGCTCTGCTTCTATTTCACTATACAATACATAAACTATAAAACTGTTATAGTAATTAAAGCTTAGGCAGGAATTTTACACTGTGCCAATGACATGAAAAAATCCTCTGTACTGTTTTCTAGGATGCAGCATGCATTGAGTAAAGTCTTGTTTTGTGACTGCTACTGTATGCCAAGCTCTTTCCCCTATCCCAAAAAATATCACCACTATCACCACTTTGGGAGTTAGGATTGTGGGCAGGTTGCTTACATTCCTACAGTTTTTTCAAGTGTCAGTCTAATAATTTGCTACAAAAGCATGAAGCAGATAACTAAACAGCTTTCCTTTTCATTCACTTATTTAAAAAAAATCAGGCAAAAAGGCATTAGCTCTGAAACCTCTAAAATTTTAAGTATGACAATAATTTACTTCTGTGTAACATAAGCAACATACTCATTTCTGCTATGGCCCAGCACTTGGCTTTGCTCCCAGCTGTCTTGATTAATAAGAATTTTTTTTAGCTCAACAACTCTCAGATTCTGGTTCAAGGACTGGCAGCCGCCTGCAGAAAGCTGGCTGGTTACACAGTCCTGCAGTTCCTCTCATGGAATCAGCTGTTTCTAAAGATAAAGTACAACTTTTCACACCTCAGTGGATTTTTCTTAGGCTTTGTAAACAAGGTAGCAACATGAAATCTCCTTTCTAGACAAGAAAATGTGTATCTTAAAAGACAAACCAGTCTCACCAGGGGCAAAAAGCACAGCTGCAACAGCAAACTTGGGCTGGAGCACCTCTGCTCCAAGGAAAGGCTGAGAGACTTGGGGTTGTTCAGCCTGGAGAAGAGAAGGCTTTAGGAGTTCTGAGCTTTATGGTAGCCTTGGGATATTTAAATAGGATACAGAAGAAAGTTGGAGACTTTTACAAGGCCTGTAGTTACAGACAAGGAGCAATAGGTTTAAAGTAAAGAGGGCAGGTTTAGATTGGACCTAAGGTAGAAATTCTTCCCTGGAAGTGTTCAAGGCCATGGATGGGGCTCAGGAAACCTGGTCTAGTGGAAGGTGGCCCTGCCCATGGCAGGGGGTGGAACCAGATGACATTTGAAAGTCTCTTCTAACCCAAACCATTCAGTGAACCCACATTTGTTTTGCTTACAGAATTATGATACTGCTGCTAATTATCCACTGCCATTGAACTCAAGAGATTTGCATCACCCAACTGTTGAGTCATGTGAATGCCTTTATACAGCTGTGCCTTTGATTTCCTTTCCTTTTGCACTAGATTTCATCCTGTTGTCTAAGGGTTGTTGAGAATTTCGACCCTGCCCTAGCAGGACAGTGTCATTCACACTTTTTTGAGGTTTTTCTCTTTTGTCTACTGTCATTACTCTCAACCTGCTTTCAGGAAGGAACATGTGAGCTCATCTACTTAAATGGTTTCACCATTTGAGAATGAACTGGTTCTGGTTCAGACATTCTGTAAACAACTATGCACCCACCTTATGGAAATTATGTTTAGAGTGTAGATTACTTATGGAGATGATTGAACAGTGTGAAAACTTTAGTCAAAATATCTACACTCCACATCTCCTTTATCCCACTTATCCCTTTGCCCTGTCAAACAAGGAAGGCACATTGATTTGACATGATTTGGTCTACACAGCCCAGGCCTAATTACTTCCAAAGTACTTCCAAACTTATTTCCAAAATTCAAGTCAGATAAAAATACTGTAATTATCCAGGTCTTTCTCCTCTCCCCTTTTAAACACAACTGCTATTATTTTACAACTCCCATCCTCACCAGTCTCTCTGTAATTTAGGAATTCTCAAAGATAATTTCAAATAGCAAAAGATTATTTCAGATACCTAAAGCATTCTTAGGTAGATTTTAGCAGCTCCTGCACACTTAAATATGTCTTACTCCTGCATTTTTAGCAGTTTTTCTCTGCTCTGGCCACTACTAGGGTTGTTTTTTCTATTAATTTAGGTAATTATCTATGTTATTACATAACACAAATGAAATCAGTCACACCATAACCCTCCCTGTGTTATGTATCTTGCTATTAATGGATTTGCACATTGTTTTCCTCTTAATTTTTATACATCACAAGGCTTCCCTTGTCCTTACTGAAAACCTCTGATAATGGAAAACCTCTGATAATGTTTTGTGATTTTACACACTTGATTTTCATGTTATATATAAATCCTTAAATTGCTGTAAAGCAAAAGGAGTCTCTGATCTGGCACTAAGAGCCTCTCATTGTATGTCCCATCTGTCCTTTGCATCAGGCTAGATAATCTCCATTATGCATTCACAAGTGCCTCCTTAGCTGCTAATTCTCATGTTCTTCTTGGTATCTCAGATAATTGTCTTAGGAGACAATATTTATCAGCTCCATAAGGTCACTGAAAATGACTTCTCAGAAAAATTATTTTCCTCTGACTTCAGACTTTATTTCAAAAGCTCATTTCAAAATAATTTTCACCAACAGTACTTGCCACTATTAATTTCTTCAATTGCTAAAACCAAAACAGACAATCAAATAAAATTACCTACCTCCATTTGCTGAAAAAATTGCACCCAGAACAGTCTCATAATATGATTTGTCTTACTGCATCACCTACTCTTTGGATACTTTCAACAGTTTAAAAATTACTGTTATTTATTTCAGTATCATCTACCACACTGAACAAAAACAAGGGAAAACACAATATTCCTTCTTGCATTACAGGATGGTGAAGCAGAAAGACACAGAAGGTAGGAATAAAATATACTAAAAAAGATTTTTTTTTTATTGTAACGTTTCCAAAACATTTTCTGTCCAGTGAATGTATATGTAGTTTAGTCTAGCCATGCTCAATCATTTAATTCCTTGTGAGATTTAACAGCAAAAGGTTTTGAGGAAGGAGTTGAAAGGAGAGTGGCAGCAGCCCAGAGTACCCTTTCACAAAGGGATCTTGTTATCTGGAGGTGGGATGGAAGCCTGTGGAAGACACTTTCAGTAAAGCAGAAAGCTGTCAAGATTAATTTAACTAAGGTTTCAGTGATGCTTAACACCTGCTTGATGAAAGCTTTGTCACAAAATCCTCCTTTTTTTAGACTATCAATGGGTTTTTTAGACTATCAATGGGTTTTTTGTACCATCTTCTGCCCTTAAATCATTCCACTACAGCACAAGAAGTTGAAGTCAGGTGCTCTCACCTTGGTCTTCCATTATTACTCACTCATGTTTTCATGAGCTCCCCATCATCCTGACCCCCCTTCCACCACCTGCCCCAGCCTCCACAAGAGGTTTTTCCACTCTTGGTCCTTCCCAGCAGAGGCACTTCCCCACAGTGACTTCCCTCCTCCCAAACCCCACTCTCCCCTTCCTCATTTCAGCCACATTTTGAATAAAAAACTGCTTAGCCCCAGGTTAAACTCTCAGCTCATGAGACTTCCACCTATGGTCTGCTCCTTAAAGATATTTGCTTCTCTTACATAAATGTTCCTCTTTGAGGTAGAAGGCCATTTCTGATGGTGGATTGGTTTGGGACCAGCACTAGCAAATAAAATAATCATCCTCCAAACAAAACAAAACACCCCACACAACCAACACCAAACCAACAGCCACAGAGAACTGGTGGTTAAAACAAATTTCCCAGTCTAATTATTCAGACAATTCAGAAGTTTTTATTCTTGGTGGTTTAGCTGTTGGTTTTCTCTAAGAAACATGGACAAATAGCCAAAACTGAATGAACCTTGCCACTGGACAAGAGGATACACAGCAAAGGATGATGAAACTTGAGGATGGTAATGTTTGAGTAAAATTTGTACAGCAAATAAAACAAGCATCTTCTTATCTCCTCCATATGGATTTTTTTTTTCTATTGAGAGGATTAGCAGGTTTTTTATCATATTTTGTTCATCTGCCTCACACCACCACTTCTGACCTACATGAATGAAAGGTCAAGTGAGATTTCAGCAAAGTGGCTTCTCACTGGCTGTGCAGCACAAGTCCTGCTGCATGATTCAGCTCTCTGATGCCTCCACCTTTTAATGGCAAACATATCCCTCACTGCAACAGATGAAGCAGAGAGATTCTTCTGCAAGTGACAAACTGGGCTGCAGAATTTCCCCTGTACAGCTGCCTGTTGCTGCTGCTCAGAGCTTGACAGGTTCATTGGGTTTCTCAGCTCAGGGACTGTTATTTCAACAGGTGGAACTACCTGCTGCTGCAAAACTGGAGGCTCTTCCATGCCCCTGACAAACATGAGGCCATGCTGCAAGATAAAGTTAGTCTTTCTGTCTGCCAGAATCTCATGTGGATTCTGAAAAGCAGCAAGTCTGGGCTAATTAAAAACAAAACAACAAACAAACCCCTCCCAACAAAAACAAATCACAAAAACCCCACCAAAACCCAATCAAAATCAGCTACTAACTGAGCAAAGCTCCTTGGTCTCTGGAAAGCACCTAGAGCTCAACAATACTGGAGATTGAACATCTACAGAACATGATTATTAAAGACATTATTAATTACACCAACTCTGCTGCATTCCAAACCCAGTTTCCTAATCAGAGAACCTACTTCCTGGTTCCTCAGTTTTCTATCTGCAAATGAGAATGCTTGGAACTTTGTACCTATAACACCACTTTGAGGTTTTCCAGCAGCTCCAGGTGTACAGAAGAGAAGGTGCCACGGAGATGCTGCTGCAGCATCCAGCCCTACACAAGCCTACCCAGCTGTTTTCCCATCCTGCAAGGACAGTGGGGCTGTTTACTCATCACAGCTGCTACAACCAAAGGCTTGATTCAGCACCAACAGAAATTCCATGTGGGGACAGTTGAAGGCATCACAAGGACACTGATGATGTGAGAAGGTGTTCTGTGCTTTCAGGAATGGGCATAGACAAAGCAGAAATCAACAGGAATCTGAGAGCTGCACATGCTTTTTGAGGCATTGCCAGTAAGGAAAAGAAAGGGGAGAAGTCTCTCCTGGGGGAAATTTTATTTCTCTTGTCCTTTAGAAGGAGAAGGTGCTTATTGAAAATCATATTAATGGGGGAAATCTCCAGGAAAAGCTCATGCACACCATGCTGGCACCACTATAAATATCTGCATGGAAAACACAGAGTCTTTCAGCAACTGGCCACTGACTGGAGGCTTTGCTTGGCCAGTTCTGGACCTTGGCAGCCTGTGTGTCAGCCAAGTGTTTGACAAACTGTGGTACAATCTCCTCAGTGTCTTCTTGCCAAGGAAGAATTCTCTGCTCGAGACCACACTGTCACGGCTGTTTGCACTCTAGCATATGATTAGGCAACATCTTCCAAAGCAAACAGGCTGTTTAGCACTTGAATGATCAAAACTGAGCAGATTATTTAAGGCCTCTGGTAGAATCACCCCTAGAAAATATTAAAGGAAGACCTGTCCAACCATGAAGCATATACACTAGTCTATGAGGAAAAAAAATATTACTCTAAATTACTAAAAAATTACTAAAGATACATACAAGGTTGGTGCAGACCTCTGCCTCAGAACCTGCAAGGCTGCTCAGTATCAAAGCTTAGTCATACTAAGAAGCAGCAAACAGCATCAGTAAAATTTGAGACAAAGGAGTGCACATATACAGCACCTTCAGAAGAAAATGAGACTGGATCACTACAGACCTGAAAATGATGTGTCCTTGATTTTTTTTCTTTTTTTGAGAAGAAGAGAAAGAACTTGGGTACTTTATCTCTCTAGGTTCTTCTGAGAATTTTAACTGAAGTCATTACTTAATGAAAAATCAGTATCACATTTGTATCCATATTACAAGTACCTCATCCTATAGCTGCACTGATTAATTCTTCAAATCTGCTTAAGAAAATCACCATCTCTTCAGTGCTCCTCACACAGACTGGGCCATTTGTCAGTAGAATTACAAGGTCCATCTTACCTTATTGCCTGCCTTGGATTAATTCTGCAACTTCTACCAACATATTCTAGTTGTTATTTATTTCCATTTGACAAATTGCTCATTGTCTAGTTACCCTTATGAAAGAGAAATATCTTCACATGACTTCCAACAGAAAGGAGAATCAGAGAGAATACAAAGCCCTATGACTTGCTTTGCTGTTCCTTGTGAGCATTAAAAGGGTGAAGAAGAAGAAGCAGAAGGTTTGCCATGTTCAGAGGTGTGTGAACACCTGCAGCTGCCACCAACCACTGGT
Source organism: Notiomystis cincta (assembly GCA_013398075.1). Lineage (NCBI taxonomy): Eukaryota > Metazoa > Chordata > Aves > Passeriformes > Notiomystidae > Notiomystis > Notiomystis cincta. Next base: position 110,747 of record VZRX01022842.1, read on the forward strand.
GAAACAACAGCATCCCCTTCTGAGGCAAGGGAAAAGCAAGTACAAGTAAGTGAAGACCAGCCTAAAGAGCATATTATGACCTTTAGAAGTCTATCATTCTATCACTTCTTTGGGAACATCCCTAACGAGTCCAGCTGCCTTCACACAAGGGTGTTGGAAGGACAGAGGCAAAGCTCAACCTGTGACTGGAACTGGAGGCACCTCAGTGTGCAGCAGCACTGGCTGCACGAGCCCCAGCTTTGCTGTCAGTCTCTCTGTGCTGACCCTGAAGCCAAGAGCAGGGTCCATGTCCTGGAAGCAGCACTGCAGCATTTGGGAAGCCCCTCTCCATTCCTTGGTCCAGAGGAACACAGACAGCAAGCCGGGATCAGACACGCACGTCTGTTTCTCCAGCAGAACTCTTGGATCATGCAGATTTCACAGACACAACCTTATCTGCAATTAGAAAGAACCACCAACTACAGAAAATACCAACAGAAGTTACAGAGCAGGCCTTTCTAGCCATCAGGGTATTTTTGGCAGTCATGCTGTTGTTTGGTTTCCTCCTTATAGCCTGTCTGTGAAGTCTTATGACTGTGCAACAGACTCTTCCCACGGATCAAGCTCACATGGCTGAGGAGAAGGATGTAAAGACAGAAACCCAGAAACTCTCTCAGAGAGTCATGCTTCCTACCACTGGACAGCTGGCAGCATCCAGAGGGGCAGCAACACCCCTCCCCCTTTCTCCAGTCTTCTTCACTTGACTCTGACCTTAGAGCACTTAAACTTTAAACCTCAGAACATCTCTGTGAATGAGCCACTTAGACAAGTGGAGAATTGGAGAGAAAAAACCATAAGCATCTACTGTGCTTTTGCCCTTTAGACCTCAGAAGTTTAGACTGCTAAACCTCTCAAAGGCAACTGCAGGAGAGTGACTGAACCTCCAACCCATCCCTCCCAAACAACTCCCATTAGCAGGGTGCTCACTGGAGCCTCTGAACTGAGTAATGAGTTTACAGATGGACAGACATCCTGCTCCAATGGGGATTAATCCTCCAAAGCAACAGTCAAAACAGTGAATTTGCTGCCTGCCTCCCGTACAGGTTGAGTTTTTCCCCTGTGTTAAGATAATGGTCCCACCCACATTACACTACTGGTGTCTTCAGGATGTGATCCATCTGGATCATTAGTATTTCTTCTCTCTTGCAGTAGTGCCAAGTTGCCCCAATCCTACCTTGTTTCTGAGTGGAATGGTCTGTGTGAACAAAAATGAGGAGAGAGTATGTAGAATTAATCATATAAAAATGCATTGCTTAGAGTAAGAAATATGAGTTTAAATTCTCTGCCACTGTTTCAGTGATGTCTGGAATTCCTCTATTAGAAATAAACAAGATATTCATTAGCTAATTGCTTATGTAACAAAGATCATTACATGAAATTATCATCTAGAGGCACTGAAAGAATTTTAATTATCCAGGTGAACTTCAAAGCAGAAGAGCACTTCACGATTTCTGTGGTTGCCTTCTCAACTCTTCTAGTTCCATATCTACAGTCAGTAGCGTGTTGATTAGCCTGACCCAATTTTTGGATTAGAAAAGACAACTCAAAGCAGCAGCTGAGCAGAAGTGAAGGGCTTGTTGGATGGGTTCATGGGTGCCAAACCCAGGGTGTCAGTGCTGGGGCCAGCTGCCACTGCCAAGGTACCCATACAAGCCTCTGTTCATTGAAAGGATGAGCAGCTCCAAATGCAGCAGCTAAAAAGCTTTGCCTTCAGTACTAAATAACTGCTCCCCTGTTCCAGAGGCCAAATGGAAACAGAGCGTTTCCAAGCCTGCCTGCCAGATGCTAAGTGCATAATGCCTTCAGAATAAGGTCTGCTCCAGAGGTGGAAAAGCAGCAATGAGCTGGAGAGCTCCCTCTGCTCCAAGCCCTGTGCCCAAAGGCAGCTGTGTATAAGAATTCCCCAGCTCTGAGGGACTGATGCTCTTGAGAAGTGGCAACTTCCAGGAGTCCTCATTGCCACCTGCTGTGGGAGCTGCTGCTCCAGAGCCCCAACACACCAAGCTCTGCCACTGCAGTCCTGGCAGGCTCCTCACACTCCCAGCCTGCAGCTGTGGCCAACACACTCTGCAAAGTGCAGAGCAATGGCTCTGAGCTGCCAGCATCCTTCTCCCAAGCCTCATGGGAGAACAATGGCTCAGTAACACCAGCGTCCTTCTCCCAAACCTCACGTCAGTTCTACGCCTAAACTGAAACAAAAGTGAGATATGCTGTAAGCATATCCTAAACCCTACACACAACCCTTGCTGACATCAGAGAACTACTTCTACATGACTAACAGCTCATCTTAGCCAACCTCACCAAGCACCACAGGTATTGTAAGATCTTTAATATCTGTTCTACCACAGAGGGAACATTCCCTTCACATAGGGAGAAGGTTCCCTGCAAAAAACCCCTCTATTGGAGAAGGGACAATAGCCTAGATTTCAGCTGTCAATGCTACCTGTGCCTTCAGGCTGACCCACAAAAGGGCTGGGCAGAGGGGTACTAACAGGGTAGGTGGGGAAGACAAGAATTCTGTGCTTGTTTTTGCTCTTCAATTTCCACACTCATCTCTTCTCAGCAACATCCTCCTTCCTGTTTAATGCAAAATTTGTTCCCCATCCTATCAAAGTCAACATAAACTTTTCTAAGCTGTGACCATACTGTGACCAAAAAACACCATCTTGAAGTGAACCCTTTTGCATACAAAAAAAAAAAAAAAAAACAACAAAAAAAAGCCATACTGTTTTTTTCCCTGCAATTCTCCTGGAAGTGAGAAAAGAGCAGTAGATATCTCCAGCTTTAAACTAACAGCAGCAGTGAAACTTTCACAAAGAGGATGCCCACACTGCAGGCTGCTGCATGGGGAGCCCAGGGATGAGCACAGAGCTGGCCACAGCCTCCACAACAGAGTTTGGGGACAACCCAGTGGAAAGGAGCCTGCAGTGAGCTGTGGGTTGTGGAGGACACGCTGCTCACAGCCTCTAAGCCAGGCAACTTCAAAGTAGACTTTGCATTTCTAAGCTGCAGTGCAGTCTGCAGTGCAGTCCCCACTGTAAATCCACCCAAAGCCTTTGCAATCAACATTTTCATTCAGACATAAGGGAGGAAAAAAGCAAAACAAGGCAGTTTTAACCAAAGCAGACAAGGTACAGAAAGTCCAAGTAACACAAAAGGGTTACAATTCCTGTAAAGTCTCTGTAACCCTTTTGTTCTCTTATCTCATATTCCTGGCCCAGACTTTATAGATGCAGCAGCTTAAATCAGACTAATCTAAGTCTTACTCAAGTCAACTGAATACTTTCTGCTGATTTATGTAAGTTGAAATTTTGCTGTTGCATTGCTACTGACATATGAATGAGGATACCAGAAGCTCACTACAACTTCAATTTCTTGCACAGTCTTACATCGAACACGGACCAGACACTAAAAGACCCAGGGACAAGATCATATCAGTGCAGGTGTAAATCCTACATGTTAAAAGAAAATGCTCTCAAGTTAAAAAAAAAAAAGAAAAAAGAAAAAAAGAGAAAGGAAAAAAATGAATAACCAGATAAACATTTTACTACTTCAGAATAGTACAGAAAACATGTCCCAGTGAAGGCAGGACTCCTCACCTGAATCATTCCTCTGAATTACTCACTATTTCATCTCAAAATCCACTATTAAACTGTTAGGAAAAAGCTTCTTAATTTAAGAAGAATCTCTAGGTGCCAACACAAAAGCATATGTATAAAGTATAAATGATCTCACATGGTAACAAACTAACAGGGAAATAAAAATCATCATAGCCTCTTGCAAATCAAAGTAGTTTTATTTCCAGATATTTCCAGTGGCTTCAATGTTTGACTCAGAACCAAACAGAACAGAGATTCAAAATCTGACCTCCAATTTGTAAATCCTTTTTACCCTGTTCCAGTCTTTCAATACTAAGAACCATCAGATTAGAAACTAATTTTGTCTGTACCTTTGTCCTTTATAAACTGCTGAATATCACTGAACTACATCTATGAGCTCTTTCAGATGATCTGTGAAAAGCATACTTAGAATTCCTCTTTCAAACTTAATTTGCAGTGATTTTTTTTGCAGTAATAGAATAAATGAAAAAGATAATTGATTTCAACAGTAAGCAATTACACACAACGACTTTTCTACAGCAGTTGTCTAATTAAGAGACTATGAGCCCTGCATATCAAGCCTTAGATTTAAGCATTGTTGTTCAAATATGCATATGATATGCAAGATGCACAACTTTTTGTGTTCTGTTACACTGCAGATGCACCAAGATACTTGCTACAAACTTTTAACCCTTCACAAAAAATTTATGCTTGCACATTTCATTTGAATGTGAAGGAAAGAAACAGCTACTGTTGAACTGAGTAAAGATATCTGAAGGTTAACAACATCAATAAATAACACTTATGGCAAGGCTGATCTAAAAAGTGACAGTGGACTAAAAATAACTTGACAAAATTAACAATGAAAGATTTTTTATGAATATGAAACATGCATATGCACAGATGTCAGTTATATAACCCATTTCTTATATCATTAAAGAGTAAACACCAGGCTATTCTTTCAGCTTATCAAAACACAGTAAAAAGCAGGCACATTTCCCTTCCCATATTTCTTTCCCCTAATTAACAGATTGTTTTTAACTGCGTGTCTTTTACCACCGCAGCAGAATCTCATCTGCCCCCTTATTGTGAATTGCTACATACAAATGCCTACTGCTCCCAAAGGCTTTTCTAAGAAGTAACAAAAGGATTGCAGGCTCATACCTTAACCTCTGGGCTGGCAAAAACCTCCACATCAACCCCACAGGCAACCAGAGTGGAAACATCACAGTCCATGCTACGGGCTGGCATCCCCCGCCTTTGTACACAGAGTTAGGCAAGCTCAGAGTAACAAACGATGGAAGAAAAAATAACAACAAAAGAATGAAATAAAAAAAAATCTTCAGTTCAGTACTGCAATTGAACAGTCCAAGATTCAGTTTCAGCGCTGGCAACGCCTGCAAGCTTCCAACACGAGCTGTGTGCACTTGAAGTGAGTTGCTGGTTGCCGGTCCCCCGTACACCCACCAACTGAGCAGGCACAGCATAGTAACAGCGCTATTCCATCTCATGGCAATGACATCACCACAAAGACTGACATAAGCTAAAGCTATTTTTTTCAACCCTTTTATCTCTAGGCAGCACAGGGGATCAAATTGAACATGATTATGTGCTAAATCTGAACTCGGACTAAATCAATTCAAGCAGCGTTCACTGTCAACTGAGTCATAGCTGTTGTTTCAGCTGAGTGCTTATGGTGGCAAAAAAAAAAAAAAAAGAGGAAAAAAAAAAAAAAAAAGAGATTGCCTGACACTGAAAGCTCTGCTCTGAGTGTAAATTAACCCAGCATCTAAAACCACTAAGCTCAAGGTAACGTTTGTTACTTTATTATACTTTAAAATCTACAGCAGAGCACTAATAAAAATCCTCTCAAATCAACAGAAACCTCAGTACTCTGCTTTTAATAACTCTTAAGTCCTCCTTTTTAATAAAGTACACTCCATAACCCCCCCCAGGATTAGAGAACATCTCGTCCTGTCATCAGCAGTGATCAACACGCTGCAAATTTGATCGCAGTGCTTCGCATCCACGTTGCACTGTGACTCATCCCCAGGAAGATCAGAGGCATGTCTCTGTGTGATTTGGAAGTCAATACCTCTTCAAAGAACAGAACATGAAAATTTCCTTGAAATTAGGACTTCACACTAGGCAACCTTTACACTGTCCATCCAAGGGTTAACCCTTCACAAATACAACCGTGTTCAACGAAAGAAGCAGAAGTGAAGATGCTTTACACCTGCTGACTCAGTGGTCTGTTTATTCTTTGCAAGTTTTATCATTTTTTTAATGATAGAAATAAAATATCTACATTTCTGGGACTTCTAAAGTGATCTTTATCCCAGACTGGCACCCCTGTTTTTCCTACAACATTTCATTCTTGTGCTCCATAAATTACTTTTAACTCTTGTAGGCCTAGAATTGGCATTTATGGATATGTCAGATTAATTGGGAGAATTATATATTTAACTGCTGGTATGAACCTAGGAGCAGGTCATGGCTCAGTGTAAGAGAGTGCTCTGCTTACCTCCACTCACAGACAAACTCCTAATTATACTGACATTAGGTGTGAGGAGGAAATTCTTCACTGTGAGAGGGCAGTGACATCAGATGCTGAGACAGATAAGCCAGTATCTCTTATCAGAGCATTCTTCTCCAAGTTCTATTAAATAGTTTTCCCACTTTTCAACTTGCATTTATAGCAACCTCCCCAGCAGTAATCACAAACTAAGATCGACAGTCAGGACAACAACATATCCCAGCACTAAATATTTTACAAACCCAGACTACACAGACCAACAGAAATGGATAGGGCAGCAGAAGGCAGAAAATAAATCAATATTGTTTGTCACAATTATCAATTGCTTTGTGCACTGGTCATTTAATCACTGTCAAGATTTTTCATAAACCACAGGAAACCATTTTTAATAAGAATTTTAAGTTAACATTTTTGTTACTGTTTATAGGACCTTTTATTCATATATTTGGATATAATATGTATGTGACAATACAGAAAAAAAGCCATAAAGGCCTGACTGAAGTTGTAGACAGACAGCACTGGAAAAATCATGGCATCAGAAACGTGAGAAGCCAGCAAGTGCTATCAAAGAGCTGGAGGGAAACACTGAAAGCAAAGATGAGTCTTGTGTCTGAGTCTTATGAAAGTTTTAACAGTGATGAACCACCAGGATGAAAACAAAACAAGCATTTGGAAGAGGAAAAGGTCAAGAATCAGATGATGATGGTCTCTAAGGTCCATAAAGGCATCCAGAGTGAGGGTGATGCCTTGCCTGAGTGTGGTTTCATAGCAGTGATGGAGAGAAGATCTTACATTACAGAGCTACACTGGATAGTTCTTTCTGGCATTATTTTTGTTCCATTTTTCTTCTTTAAAAACTGTCATCTATCAATTTTAACCTTATTTTATGAAAACTGGCACCTGATGTGCAAACTGACCTGTTCCACTTGGTGATTATTCCTGCACTTCCACTATTCATCTCCTTTCAAAAGAGAATCACTGCAATTTTTCCACTCCATCTGAATAAGGAAATGTTGCTGAGATCACAATTACTTTCATTTCTTGCTTCTTCTTGTCTATTCCAAAGTACAACCTAATTTTCCTCCTTAAAAAACCACTCTAGCTCACTAGAGTATTTTAGTGAGCTCTTTACAAAGATAACCTAGTTGGTTTTGCTTCCTGAAGACAAAGATTACCTAACAGAAGAACTCTACAAAGCTTTTGAATACTCCAACTAGTATCTTTCAATATATGTCATATTCTATTTGTTACTGTTGCTTCTCATTTGAAATCAAGACATATTTCTATGTGAATGCTTTTTTTTCAGGGCACTCTATGATTCCTTATAGTCTCACCTAATGTTAATGAAAAATTTATTATTGAACACTTTAAAACTGGTTAATATTGACTTCTTTCTCCAGTTCAGTAGACTTCCTTTCCATCCAAATTTAAAGAAAAAGCATTTCAATTTCTTTCAAAACATTTCTTAACTGTGTCTCTAGATGGTCTTGCTAAATGCAGTTTACCAAACTCCCAAGAAAAAATGAAGCCATGTTTCATGCATATTTTTAAGTATTATATTTAATAAATAGAAATAGATAGGCTTGCACTTCAGCATTGTACTGATACTCATTCAGCATGTCCTCCAGATCACAAACTGGTACCAGTATGTAACTCTGCACCAATTTTACATGGGGTTTAAGACCATGACCATAAATTCTGAGAACAGAGTAGAGAGTTTGGAACAGTTATTCAGAAGCTTCTTAATTTGTTTTAATGTTTGTCCATAGTAACAGTTGTGCATGGCATTCAAGGGGCACTACTCTCTACATGTGAATACTTCAGGGGGCTGAATTTCAGAGCAGTTGAGGCTCATTTGTAAAATCAGGCTGAGTATTGAAGTACCAAGTTTTCACAGGTACATGCACAGGCATCAGACAGGTTCTGGAAATCAGAGCAGTATTCCAGGTTGTTCAGAAGCACCACAGTGACCCCATAGCATCACAAGACTCTGGTGATGAACACTTGATGATCAGGTCTTCTATTTTCATCAGCTTTCAGAAACACAAAAAGCTTCCCCAACAAGGAGGAAAATAAAAGCCATGTCCTACCAGCCAGGGGCCATCTGGCATTCTGGATCTGTACAGTTCCTGGGACACCACAGCCTTTACTCCTGTCTGTGGAGTAGTTTTCCTGCTGTGTCTCAGCTTAACACAAATGAGCAGCACCACAGATTTAAGATTTTCAAGGTCAACTCTCAAGTCATTAAAACAACTTCTGCAAAATCTTGACCCTCCTTTTGCAAGCAAACTACAGCTGATTTAGCCTTAGGGGAACTTCACTGGCTCTGGTGCTCACAGCAGCATCAGCCACATGGTAACCAAAACCAGCAGCTGCATTCAGATCCTGACTTTTTTGCTCTCTGGATGAAGCCTGTGCTTGTTATCACTGGTAGTAGAGGGGTTATTTCTGTAGCAGCTCTGCTTGCAGGTGCAAACCTTACTAAGTCAACGTACAAATCCTGAAAAATAAAAAGGATCCCTCCATCAATGACCCTTTGAGGGCTGAATGGAACACTGGGAATGGATTCACATTATGGTTGATTGAAGTGCTTTTAATGATGTGCATCTCTATTGATCCCATTCAGCCCACTACACAAGGAAACAGCATTTAAACCATGCTCCTACCTGGCAGTAGGAACATACTTTTACAAATATAATCTCATTTTTAATGGAATTATAAATACTTAAAAATTTAGAAATGTTAAGAGACAGCCCTGAGAAAAAAAATACAGAAGAAGATGACAGTCTTTCAATTTCTCTGTCTGCAGCAGAATATAAGAAAGGCCAATCACAAACATTGTTCAGGAGCAAAGTTAGCTCCTTTAAAGAGGTGTTTCACAAGAACATAAAGAAAATAGAATGCTGAAGATTGGGTAGGGTTTAGCTCAGCCAAAGAAAGAAATATTTTTTTTCTCATGGCAGTGAGCACTGGCTTGTGCTAAGGTCAATCACCCCCAAAAGAATGGAAGCACCAGGCAAATCCAGCCAGAGGAACACACCAGCAAACAGAATGGCCATCAAACTGCTTGGAAATATATATTTTAAATAGAACATTTAACTATCATTTGCTATCAGAGCTATCATTTAACTATCATTAACTATTTATAAACAAGGAACACTGAACTATCTGACAGCTACAAACCCACTGGTTTTCCCACAATGAGTCTGACCCCAAGATAAAGTTTCTACAAATCCCAAATTGGTATCAATTGTGGCAAAATAAAAGAACTCCATCCCTTCTCATAATAAATAATCATTCCAATGAAGATTTTTGAAGACACAGAATCTTGACCAGACAAGAAAAGTTTAATTAAACTTAGAAAAATCCTAAATCAGTAAGTTCCTCATACATGCAGAGGCTTTTGATTTAGAAAATGCCTTGGCTAGCTTTCCTTTTTGGGAAGGTAACTTTTTTTGTATTTTAAGTGATATTTTGCTTTTCTGTAAGCATTAACTTTCTGTTAGTCACACTTCTAGGTCTCAGAATCTGAGAGTATCCAAGCAAATTAAACATCAGTATTAAGGAAGGATTTCTCCCTGTTTAATAAAGATTATACCAAGCAACTCAAAGGCCTGCACATGATGGGAGAATACTTCAGTGACTGCATAAACAACTGTGTCAGTCAGGCAGCATCACTCTGCTGTCTCATTTAGCTACACACAAGCTGCAACTGTGAGTCAGAGCTGCTCAATTATTTTAACGTGGCTGTACCATTCATAGTCCTTCGCTTCCAAGTAAATTCAGGGAGGTGTGAGGGGGTGGAAATCCGTGCGTGTGTCTTCTGTCAACTCAGAATGGTTACAAATCCTTTTCTGTGCCAGATCCACAAAGGAAAACAACTGTTATGGTCCCAAAATGCAAACCCCTCTCTCTGGTAAAATGAACTGCTGCAGTTCAGGAGTCAGGACATCCTTGATTGGTCTGGTGAACCCATGATCACCTACAGAATACATAACAGACACGTGAAACCCTGGCAACAGAAGAAGATCATAACCCTGCAGTGAAAGCTGAATTTATTTGCAGTCTATCTACACAGGATCATTGATAAATTGCATAGGTTTTAAATTAAGAGGACTAAACACAGATCCCCACATGCTGGTACACACACTGCCAGTCTAAGCAACAGATTAGGGAATTCATTTCATGGCTCCAGCATGGACAGCAGATGCAATAGGAGATGCCTAAGGGTATCCAAGACACACACACAGGCTTGACAGACATGATCAAGGACCTCTGGAAGATCCCTCTCCTCTGAACCATCAGCCAGAGGCCCCAAGAGGTTCTTTAAGATATTTAAATTAGAACTTACTGTTTGGGCAACTGTTCAACACACTCCCTGTTCAATGCACTCCATGGACTATTGGAGTGGGATTTTGCTGATCAATCACCTGCTGTGTATTTCAGGATGGGCTGAATTTCTCTCCAGCCTCTGATCACTAATGAGATTTCAGCAACTACAACAGAAATGTGAGCATCTTGCACATATGCACATCTATATAAATTGATGGTGTAATTTAAGTGCAAATCTTAAACTGAATCCTACACAGAAAGTTATCACTGTGCCTCAATTTCTCCAACAGCAAGACAGGAATGGTGATACCTGCTCTGTCAATGCATCCAATATTAACAGAGCACATGTAAAACAGATTTTTATGCTGTCTTTAATTTTATAAAAGTGATAATGACTGAAGACTACAAAACAGGTGAAGTCCTTACATATTTTTATTCATGTAGTACTTGAAAACAGAATTAAAACCAGGTCCTATAAGGATTCTGTATGAGATTTGCACACACTGAGGATGCCAAGCCAGGGCTCTGAGAGCTGCAGGAAACTGAAATTTCAAGCACCTCCCTCAGCTCCTAGTGGGAAGATGGAGGTGCTCAGGGGCTGTCACAGGAACAAGACATTGAAGAAATGGATGAAATTCTTCACAAGAACTACCTTTGTGACCTTGGAAGAAGAACATAGAGGAACACACATTTAGAATGGCTCAGAGCCTTGTGTTTTATTTAGATTTTAAGTGTAAGCTGGGCAGGACAAGGACTCTCCATTACTATTTGTCATTTAGTGGATGATGCCAGTTGGAATAGGTCTGTAATGCTCCTGCCTAAAACTGTGATTTGCAGTTATCCACGAGCTCTGTTAACAGCTTCAAAATGTATTTTTAAATCATTTCCATTTACCCTTACTCATCTCAGACTAGCAAGGGTATTTAACATGCCTGTATGTTTTCCTTGTCATTTCAGATGCTTCATCACAGCAAAATGCCCTTGAAAGAAGAGCCTGGAATACCAATGCTCACTGCTGAGAGAGCCAACCTTATCTCTCAACTGCAGCTCTGCACAGGACACGCAGGTGAGAGATTTAATGGCTGTGCTGAGAGAAAACAGCATTTACTGCCAAGCCAGCAAAAGCAGCCCAGTTCAAAGGGGAAAAAAAAAGGAAAAGAAAAAAAGAGAGAGGAAAAAAGTTCACTGTCAAACAGCATGCAGTCAGACAGCAAATAATGAAGCAATGAATAATAGATTTCTTACATAATTGCTATTTTATCCTGATATTATAGGGTGGGATTTATTTTGCTGCAACACTTTAAAACAAATAGTCTCTTCTGTTAATCCCCAGATCAAACTGCAGACAAAAAAAAAGGTGTTGATACTTAAAATTTGCCATATGCAAATATTACTTTCTGTCTTCGTTACAGATGACACTGTTGTCTGTTTTGATAAATTCTCCGCTATTTTTTTGTTTATGTTCAAAAGACAGATGGAGATTAGATACAATGAGACCTAAAAGTCAGACAGAAAGATTCCAAGGGCTTTAGAGTGAAGTAAGAATACTCTTAAAGAAGTTTTTTATTTACCCCTAGAGCATGAACATGATGGCCAGGGAAAAAAAAAAAAAGAAGAAAGAAATCTGGGTAATTCTAAGATATTACTGCACTTGTAATGTATTTATAAAATGGATTTATCCTAGTTTCTCCTTACAAGACTGATTTCATGATTTCACAAACAGAAGAAAGAGACCATGATGGGCCATTTAAGAGCCTGTATCTTATTTGAAGACAGATCAGATTTAGTTTCCCCCTTTTCCTCTCCCTAAAACCCACACTTACTTTCCCAACTAGAACTCAAGAAACAGTCTTCCATTGACCAACTCAGGAAAGCTCCAGAACCAGTTCCCTTCCTATGTTTTGAACCCTGTTTATTCAATATCTCCATATTTCTTATGAAGTGTGATACAGCTCTAAAGAAACATCAAGAAAAATAAAATAATTTAAAAATTAAAGCAGAACTAGTTCCCATACAGGCATCTCATATATGAAGTATCAGTGTGGTTTCAGAAGGTGAGTATTCTGAACAGTTCCAAACCATTCAGTTATTCTGTATGTTGGTTCACTCTCTAATAAAAGAGCTTGACACTGAATTGTCAATATTAAATTGACAGTATTTAAGCAAATACATTGAAGTACAAGTGAGTGACAGAAAATTGATCTTATTTCAAAGCAAATGATCTATCTTTAAACAGTCAGTTTCCTCTGAAACATGGAGCTTCAAACAACAAACCCAAATGCATTATATTCCCCAAACCAAAGCATTTTTCAGTAGTAGAACATTTCCATACAAAAATTTCAACTCATTCTACTCTTGATAGGAAAGTAGAAAAGGAAAAAAGGTTTAGTAAAGCCAAAGGCAGAAGGGAAAGAACACAAATATTGGGTCCAACTAACCTACAGCAAGTTCAGCTGTTACTTTAGAATAGGGTTTGTTTTGTAGGTTGCTTGTTTGTTTTTCATTGTAATTTAAGTAATTCAGTTTTAATCAGAAGCCCCTGTCAAAACTGGAGAAACCCAAAATAACTGTTTCTGTGAAGTTCTGTGAAGTTTCTTGTTTTGCTGGAAACAAGACTTTCTCACCCACTACTTTTTCATTCTTTTATAGCCTTTTATAATCTCCTGGTTGCTTCACACCTATGCAAACTCAGCTTATGAAGCTGACTGACTTTGGGAATATGCTGGTTCATTTTTTGTAGATTTCACACCAAGTGGCTACACACATTTAGGACCTAGAACTGATTCCTAAACCTCACCTGCAGTTACTCCAGGTGACTAAGTCTGCCAGGAATACTCTAAGCTCAGTTTTGAGGAGCTCCCAACAGTCCACATCTGTGCTGGTATTGTTGGCCATGTTTAAAATCTTTCAGTGGCCTCCACTCCCAGCCATGCTTTAACAATCAAAGACACTTTCTAGAGCCTAATGGATCTGTTTAATCACTTTTTTTTTCCAAAAGCTGTATTATAACATGCCAATTGCAAGGGTCAAAAACCCATATAACCACTGGATCTCAGCAACTGTAAAGTAAAACTTTCATGAAGTCATAACTTCAGTCCCACAGCAACTGCCTTTGACTTCTGCATGTCCAGACACAGAGGCAGACCCAGTACCCTGATTGGAGCTGTCCTCTGCAGCCCAGTCCATCTATCTTTTTGTCCAAGATAGATTTAAACATCCAAATGAGGGGAGTCTTTAACAAAAACTTAGTAGTTAAAATTATCTCTTAGTACAGGATGACTTTACCTGCTACTCAATTCTGCATTCCTAATCACAACCACTTGTGCCCCAGTTAATTCCACTCTGAATTTTGCTCACAACCTTATCACAGCTGACTTCACCTCATCACCAAGCAATGCATATTTAGTTATATTTGTATTTCTTCACAAGTAAGCTCATCAAATTATCTGAGAATATTTATTGGTGATTTAACTTTAATTTGCTAATTATTTTTGCAATTTGTTAACAAGATTTCACAGTAATATTCTATTCTGGTTACATGAATCATATGGATACAATTCCAATTAAAAGCTTATCACATAGCTATAGACCACTTAATTTTCTCGTTAGTCACTTAAATTAGAACAATGCTAATAAGCTATGAATGGAGAATGCCAGCACTGAAGCACTCAAAAATTTCAACCATTAAGATTTAATCCAATAGCAACATTTTTTTATACAGTGCACAGTATCTCAGTTAAGGGAGAAAAGTGTCTGACTAAAAAACTCCAGTCCTCTCCACCTTGTGCCCCTTGATGTGAGGCACTACATACTAATATTTATCATAAAATACGATTTGTTTCAACACTTTCTTTTTCCTTGCTGCAAGCAGAGCTTATTGTTCCCTCATTTTTGAAAAGACAAACAATATTTAAGTATTAATCTGCAATTTAATATTAATTTTTAAAGAAATATCTATGCATTTTAGTCATAAACTGAAATCTTAGATTCAGAACTTTCTATTCATCCTTCAACTTAAGATGGACAAGCAAAATCCCATTTCGGTTCACTTGAGATCCCACCAACTACGTTACAACTTCCTCAGGCCAGAGATAAATTTAGGCTCAGATATTGCAACACACAGCAAGAGGCACCTTGGCTGTACCACCTGCTCTCTCTCAAAGGATCACTTGGAACTGCTTTGTTTCATTCCATGGCACTGGTTTCATCGACTGAACAAGAAGAAATTCATGCTCCAAAATGTGTGTAACACAGGAAGGTCACAACTCTTTAAATCAGCACTTTAAAGAGTGCTAAAGAGTGTTCTAATATTGGATGATACCCAATGATAGCAACCCCTTCTCATGGAAAGAATAAGTCCTAAGGCTGATGCAGTAATTTAGAGTAGGAATGAATCTCAGTGTGTGTCTCAAGCATGTTTCTGTTTCTGTGACACATGGAAGCAACTGAAGACAATCATGGACCAAGAAACATTCCTGGAAGATAACTGAATTACAACTTGAACAAAAATAGTGTCTTGTCTTTTGGACAGAGCAACTGAAAGAATTACTATTCCTGTTCTGTCAATGTGCTTGTAAATCTTAAAATATGATAGCAATGTCTGGCTGCCATTTACAAAGTATTTTACATACACCAACAATGTAGCCAAATTTCTGAAGGGACACGGACCAGGCCATATACCAGTGATCAGATTTTAAAAAGAACCCATTTCCCAATAAAACAATTCCTGTATCAAGTCACAGATTGTCTCAGGGCAGTCTGCTCTATGTTAAGACTGTCCTAAAGAAGTCCACTGAAGCCTTCAAGGCAGCCCATTCACTGTAGTGATGGACACAATATATAAAATTTGCAGATAAAGAGCCCCTTGCTAAGCACCAGAAGACTCCCATCAGTCTGCCAAGGCTGTGAGCCAAGGGAGGGCAGTGCTCACAGACCAGGGGCACAGGGCAGCCACAGGGGCTTAACCTGAGCCCACCCTGGCAGCAACACAAACCCTCAGGGACTGACACCACTCTCACTCACACAGACACAGATTCTGGCATCCCTAAAGGCAGTCCCCACTTGCTGCCTTGTTTCTGTAAAGGTACAAAGGACAGGTGGATGATACAGACAGGTTTCTATATTAACATCCACTTACACATGGAGTTAGCTAGAAAGCTGTAAAATAAATGTTCAAGAGCTACTAAATATCACAGAATCTTAGGAGGGACCTTTAAAGGTCATCTAGTCCAACCCCCCTGCAATGAGCAATCTGTCGAATCTGACCTTGCCTATTTCCAGGGAAGGGGCATTTTGAAAGCACATAGATTACACAAGCTTTTCTGGAAGACAGAGTAGTTACCAAGTACAAAATTGTGCCACAGAGAATCTTCAAGGCACTGCTAGGAATTTTAAAATATGAATTTAAGTCTAGAAAAAAATTATTTAAATTTTAATGGCCCACATCTTTGACTTTTCCTCTAATGCCTTTGAGCCATTCCCCAGTTACAATAACTGCTGTATTTCAATTTGCTAATTAAATTCTTTCGTTTATCAAGATAAACACAAATAATTATTTTTGCTGGATTATTTACTACTATACAAATTTCTGAAGTAAAACATTTTGCAAGCTTAATGCTCAAAACCAACAGCAGTTCCTCTGCCCCTAAAATGTAGGCAGAATTACAGGTTAAGAACTATTTTAGCAGTACTTCTAGAGGAACAGGTGATCAAAGGAATAATATTTTTTCAAAGCAAAATTTTAAAAGGCAGAAGAGAAACCTCAACAGTATTTTTTCTATTGTTTAAAAGTCATTATTCTCAAACAATGATTTTATAACCCACAGGACAGCTGCATGCTGCAACCAATAATTTTTTTTTTTTAAGAAGCAATAATTTTCTGTCCATAATTCTTTATATGAAATAATGATAGAGAATTCAGTTGTACAGAATTTGCTTTGTCTGGAATTGAAGTATTACTTCCTTTGGTAAATGGGAAGCAAGAGTCACTGGTATTTACAACATGAATTTGTTAAGTGACAGAACACTGCAGAAGAACTTACATAAATAAAAGTGACCTGAAGTCCACACAGTTTTAAATTCAAAGGAAAGAACAAACAGATCCCAGACAGAGATTTCAGTCTTCAAAATGGCAGATAACAGAGAACCAAACCCAAGCTTCTTTCTTCCCACTATCTCAGACCTCCATTTATCAATGTACAGAATCTGCTGCAATCTAGAAAGCCACTCAGAGTGGCTGAACTAGAAAAAGAGACTCCTGTGTTCCCTCTACATCCTGTTTTTGCAGAATAAAGTTTTCTAGCCATTTAACCTTGTCTCTTAAATTACTTTTGAGATCTCATTATTTGAGTGCTTTCTTGGTTTAGTGCATTGTTTATAAATTCTAATAAAAAAAATACGGAACTTTCACCTCAATTCAAAGACGGGGGGTTAGGACAACCTTAAATTTCATCACTCTGGGATTGTGTCACCAATTCATAAAACCCCATGACTGGACAAACATAAATACAGGCAGAAGTGTGATAGGCAAGCACAAGCCCGAACAAATTCAACAGATGTTTGGAAGGTGTTTTGTGCAATCCATACACTTGAATGCTAAAACAAGGCAGCAAAAGTTTAAAGTTGGACTCTTTCTGAAGAGACTCTTTAATAGATTTTTGTCTAGTACGGTTTATTTCCGATAAATGAATGGGGAATCAAATATAATAAATAATTTAAAACAGAAATTTCTAATGCAGAGAAGGCAGGACTGGTGCAGAACTAAGTGCAGAAGAGGAGAACGCTCCCTTCAGTGGCAGCAGCGGAAGTAGCAATCCGTGGGAAGGCTGTGAATATCTCCTATTGAATTATTGTATTATTAGCAGCAATTTTCTCTCTCAGATTCATGGCAACCCACGCATGACCCACGTCAACTCCTGCAGCAGGTCAGCACTCACAAATCTTCCAATGGCTCGTTCAAAGCATGAAAGATCCAGATTGGGACCAAAAGCTGACCAGGACCAACGACCCAGGTCAGGTGACATAATGAGCATTTGGAAAAAGCTGCTGCATTCCCAGGGTTTGGCAGCACTGAATACTCCCAGGTAAAGAAGACAAGTGATTGTGTCACTTTACAACACCTCAGCACAACTTCACAAGAGAGAGAGAATAGATCATGGTGGCCCAGGAAGTGAATAACTCCTGTCATTGAAGAACAAGCTCAAAGATGTCTGTGGGAATGTTAACAGGACAGGATGATTGGCACTGCTGTGGGAAAGAAAAAGACAGGAGTGATTTGAAGGATTTTTAAGTGTGGGAGGGAATAAATGCAGAGCAAAGAAGGCGATAAATTTGAAACGGAAATGTAAAACAGCGGCATGAATGCGTAAGAGCGATCGCGTTGGAGAGGGGAAAAAAGAATCCTGAGCACACTCCCATCTCCCACCATTTTACATCTTCCAATACATCAGAACCACGGGCACAGTGATTCACAGGGAAGATGCTTAACAGTGATGCTGAATAATGAAATAGCCTGGGAGAAAGTGTGGGAGTCATGATACCCAAGTGCGTGGTCAGCTCAGCTCAGAGGCTGCACTGGTCAATACATCCCCGCAGCCACAGAACCAGGGAAAGAACAGTTCCTAGAGCTGAAGTTTGCTGAGCACAGATAAACTCAGACTGATTGTCTGGGCCTGCCACCTGGAACCAGGGCAGAGGTATTTGCGACATTCTCAGCATAAAAGAACAAAAAAGGCATCAGAAAAGGAACAAGCGTTTGGTTGAAGTCATTCGAGTTTTTATGTTGCCAGCAAAGCACACGTAAGTGAACATTAAACCAGGCCAGCTGGATTTAAGGAGCCAGGTAAGAACTGGGAAGCTGAATCAACTCCAACTTTTGTGCTGATGACTCAAGTCAGGAGAAAAAAAAGGAATGATCCAAGACACCTGAAAGAAGATTCCTACCAAAAGAGCCAATGGAGTACAAACAACAGTGGGTTATGTCCATTAGTTAACTGGGAATACAATCTCAAATCCAGATCTAACAGGAGCTTGTTATAACCTAAACTAAGAACATACTAGAAGCTATTTTACTTACACAGAGTTTGATTTTAATTTGGGTAAAAACTTCAACAACTTCCATTAGTTAACTGGGAATACAATCTCAAATCCAGATCTAACAGGAGCTTGTTATAACCTAAACTAAGAACATACTAGAAGCTATTTTACTTACACAGAGTTTGATTTTAATTTGGGTAAAAACTTCAACAACTTCCATTAGTTAACTGGGAATACAATCTCAAATCCAGATCTAACAGGAGCTTGTTATAACCTAAACTAAGAACATACTAGAAGCTATTTTACTTACACAGAGTTTGATTTTAATTTGCGTAAAAACTTCAACAACTGCCAGTCAAAGAAGTGCCCAAATGTGTGCAATGAAGTCTGTGATAAAGTGATTCTAAGGAATGCTAAATCAGTACGAGCAATTGATCATTTTAAATTCAGTGGTCTGCAATGTGAGGGCAAACAGGAACCAGAGTAGTCTGATACCAGCACATCAACACTCCTGAATGTACCAAGAAAATTCTGCTTTACACAGAGCTTTTATAGGAATGTGTTGCATGAAGTTGTGACTTCTGCATAAGAGAAGGAAGATGAGTAAGAATCAGGGAACAGCTGCAGCTGAAGGGCAAGTCTGGAGCTCATTCAGTCCAACCCCCTGCTCTGTGCAGGGTCAAACTAGAGCAGGTTGCTCAGGGTCATGCCCAGTCAGGATTCAAGTATTTCCAAAGGCTGAGTCCACAGTCTGTCTAGGCAAACTGTGCTACCACTTGACCATTTTACCATAAAAAGGTTTTATTATAAACTTTCTTTTAATGTTTAAATGAAATTTTCCTTTCTTTCAGTTTGTGTCCACTGTATTTCTTTTCACTGAACACCACGGAGAAGTCTGGATTCAGCTTCTTCACTCTTCTCCAGGAGATGCCTACACACAGCACTGGCCCTAGCAGCAACCCTGGGGTGCACCACCAATGTCTGACCTCCAGCTGAACTTTGTGCTTCTGATCACAACCTTTTTATCTCAGCAGCTGAGCCACTTTGCAATCCTCCTCACTGTCTACTCATCCAGTACCTACTTCATCAGTTTGTGCATGGGGATGGTACAGGGGACAGTGACAGGAGACCTAAAGTCAAGATAAAGAATATCTTCTGCTCTGCCCTCATCCACTGAGGTCACCACTTCACCACAGACCATCACCAGGTTCATCAGGCATGACTTTCCACATATTTAACATTTCACACTATAATTTAAGGAATGAACCAAACCCTACATTTAACATTTGTCCCCTCTCCCACTATTTGCCTTTCTGTCCCCTCTGCTTTTTATTTTCTCTCTCTCTCTCTCTCTCTCTCTCTCTCTCTCTCTCTCTCTCTCTCTCTCTCTCTCTCCACACATCTCATATNCTCTCTCTCCCCACATCTGAAATTGAGCTAAGCACACCCTGGCACAACACATTTGCAGATGGCTGTTCAGTAGCTTCACAACACAGATGTGTAAAGATCAGAATACAGTCCATGGTAATGTGGTAGTCACTCGTTACCAAAATTGTATTTTTCTTTTAAAATGTCTGAGAGAGTTTACATGACTCAGGCTCGTGCTATATATGGCCCCAGGAATAAGTTTTAAGTCTCCACAAGCAGGTAAGAAAAATCTCAACTACCACACATTTCACATACACAGTGGTATTTTATAGGTGCAACTATATCTGCATTTAGTTCAGATCAGGATTGTGCTTTTGAAGCAAACCTCCTGACAACCCTCACCTATCACACTTTGTTCTACACCACTGCTCAGGCTGAGTGTGCAAACTGGATTTCTTGGGACAAAATTGAAGTGGAAGAGGCATTCCAGGCATGTTTAGTTCAGAGAGTACAAACTAGGTTAAAAAGTTAAAAGAAATACCACATCCACACACAAATACAACAGACCCAGTCTGGTAAGATCTCAGTCCAAAGACAGCTTCCTTTAGCAGAGGTTGTCAGAAAGTAAGAACTTCAGCACAGAATATTTGGCTACTATGTGGGAAAAAATTAAGTTTAATCAATGAAAGAAAGATAAGGTTGGTGTCAGAAGGCTGATCTAATTTCCACTTCTTCCCAGTCATGCAGGACTGAACACTAAGTTATGAGAACTTCTGATCTGTAGTAACAACAATGCACAGAAGGGCCAGGAATATGTCCAAATAAAAAGCAGGAATTTAAGAGGCCTGCAACCACTCACACTTAATCTATGGCAGGTTATACATAAGGAAACTCTACATTTGCCAATCAGACACCAGTGAATCAGGTTTTTTTAGCAGATGTCAGTCTTCACATGGAAAGATTAAATGCGTTACAAAGCCCTAAGAGAAACACAGCACAAAGAAATTACTTTGCTGAATGACCTTCAAAAGTCAAAAGAACAGACATTTACCTAAACTCACATTATTTTCCAGGATACTCCAATAAACTGCCATGTAAACATTTGTCTTATAGGCCAGCAGAATAATCTATCTTGGGAGAGACCTCTGGAGGTCATATGGTGCACCCTCCTACTCAAGACACAGAGAGCCCTGTTTAGTCAGCTTCCAAAAAATCTTGCAAGGATGGAGGTTCCTCAGCATCCTTTAGCAGCTTCATTCAGTCCTTACCCATTGTGAAAACTGTTTTTTTGTTTTAAGTTCTGAGGTGGGAAATTCTGACTGGGTTTATTTGTTGCCTTCTCTCCCTTCATGGTGCATGTGCAAGAAAAGTCTGGCTGTCTCTCCTCTACATTCACTCAGTGGCAGAGGACAATTAGGTCCCTCCAGAGTCTCATTCTTCTCCTTCAGGCTGAACAAACCCAACCCCACACACAGGCTCTCCTCATTACATGTTCCCCTCCAGTGCCCCTCTCCAGTTTTCCTAATCTTTTTTTTTTTTGTGTGTACAGAAGCCCAAACCAGCACACACACTCCCAGATGTTGCTTCACAAGTAAGTAAAATAAATCACCTCCCTCAGCTGCTGGTTCTGCTCCTGCTGACATAGCACACGATGCAGTTATCTGTGACTGAACACTGGAATCTGAACATGTTAAAATACAGAAGCCTCACAGTGAGAAAACAGAAATGAAACACAGCTGGAGCAAATTTACCCCTGTCTGCTGCATCCTCAGAGATAGAAGGGCTGCCCTGCAGGGGGCTTTCCATCCAGCAATAAAGTGGCTTCCTGCACTGCAAGAAACTCAGTGTGCTCTCTGATTCCCTGGGAAGTCCCTTTCCAGTGTCTCTGCAGCTTGTGCTTCTGTCTTACCAAAACTCTGTTGCACTGCAGGTTTCTTCCTCCTCACCTTTCTCCTCCCTGCTATTTCCTGCTTTGGAAGCCTGCTTTTCCCAGGGCTCAGCTGCTTCCAAGGAAGAAACAACATCTCTTTGGCTGTTCAGCAGCTCAGGTTTCAGGGTCCAGTAGTTCATAGAAGGCAAACTGAGCTCTGTAAATCACTCTCAGACATTTAAAAAAAATCAAAACAACAACCAAACTAAACCAAACCACACCACAGACACAAGAAACAATACACTAATACAAAGCATTCAAATATAATGCAAATATCACCTGTTTCATAAGCAATTTAAAGAGCTTTGACTAGGACTTATCTAAATCCTGACCCAATGATCTCGTTTGTGAGTTGAGGAAGTATGGGCTGCATGATCAGACTGTTAAAATGAGTTGAGAACTTGCTGAACTGACAGGCTGGAACACTAATTATCAAGTGCTCAACATGCATTTGACAGAAAATAACAAGATGAATATCACAAGGGTCAGAATCAGGGCACTGACTGCTCAGTATCTTCCCAAGCACTCTGGGCAACAAGGCAAATTGCAAATCTACTGAAAGTGCAAATGATTGTAAAATAGTAAAGAAGGGGCAAAGACTTCTGTTCAAAAAAAAATAATTCAGTTGAAGGGTAATACATCTGCCCAGAGAGGCTGTGGAGTTACACGGAGGTTTTCAAGAGATGATTAAAAAAAAGTCAGATTTGACCTCAACCAGTGCTGGCAACAGTCCTAAACTTGGAGGCAGAGGCTGGACCAGATGGCCTCCAGAGATCCCTTCTAACCCAAGGCTCTGGGATCCTGTGAAGATACAATGCAGGAATGCAGAACTTAATTGCTCAGGACAGCAACAGCAATTTGGGGAACAAACACTCCTGGTGAGGACAAAGAATATCTTAGTCTGACACGTGGATGCACCAAATAAAACACTTCCCATTCTACTCAGGCAAACGGGCAAATGTTACCACTCTCAGACTCAACAAGGAGCATGTTGGTTTCAGACCTTCTCATTACAGATTTTTAATTATAATGTGCATGAGGAAAAGCAGGGAGGTCTGCTTACTTGTACACTCAAAAAACCTGAAGTAGAGAGAAGATAAATTCAAAGTCAAATAATACATATGCTTTGTATGGCCAAGAGCTTAGAGAAGATTCTTAGAGAAGATTCTCTCTTTTGTCTGACAAATCTCTGTCAACTCCTCCTTGACTGCCACTTAAATATCACTACAAGCACATTTTAAGTACCTCACTACACTTACCCAAACTTTCAATGACAATATAACTCATCACAATGACTTCTGAGCATACAAAGCCATCCTTTACCTAGCTGGCCTATAGGCTCTTCCACCACTGCCAACAGAAATAAGATGTATACAGGGTTAAATTCCAGTTATAGCAAACTGCTTTGCAAATAAAACAGGAACTCTTGCAGTGGTGAGTTGTCTCTCCATCTAAAAAAATTTCTTGTGCCCACTCTGAGTTTCCTAAACTGCTCCAGTAACTCGTTCAGTTTGAAATATGGCAAGCAGACTTCCTACTGCTGTTCATAAAATTACCTGTTCTACTAGTCCAAGAAAATCCCAGTGAGTTTCCAGACCAGAATTATCTCCCTGAAGGTTGCACACACACTATGTGCATATGCACATGCAACACAGAAAAACAAACAGCAAAAAAATTCCACTGGTAGGAAGGTTTATTATCTGCTCTTACATACTCAGAGTATAGAAAAAAAGTAATCATCACACTCAGTTCATGCAAATATATTATGCTAATTTTTTTCTACACACAGCAAAACCATTTTTAGTTATTACCTTAGCACAGGAAGTTCATAATTAAATGTTCTGGCTTAGGATTCATTGAAAAGTCCAAGTTGCATAAATATGACATGATATCACCAAGATTATTTAAGGTATTAGAGGGACATGAGTCACATATACCTAAAAAAACTGTTCCTGGCATCTCTAGTGTTACATTATTCATTTTGGTTGTGTTTATTCCTCCAGGGTCTAGGACATTGGATTAGGTGCTTTACTAACAAGCATCACAGTTCTAACACACTTAATAATCAATAACCACATCAAAGTCCTTCTATTTGGAAGACTTGAAAATTATACTTTTTTTTTTTCCCACTGTTTTATGCATTTAAAACTACTGATGTATTCAAATATCTCAGGAAGCACTCTCTTCAGTCCATTCATTAACTACCTTTTCACATTAGATAGAAAGTCTATCCATTAGGCATCAATTAGCTCTGCTAAGTATTTCTGTGCATATCTGGAGGACATCCATCTCCCCCATAAAGATAAGAATACCAAAGACTTCTCCCCGCCCCTCAGCAGTCAAGTGCAGAAGGAACAAGTGATACATTCTTAAATTAGAAGG
Source organism: Notiomystis cincta (assembly GCA_013398075.1). NCBI lineage: Eukaryota > Metazoa > Chordata > Aves > Passeriformes > Notiomystidae > Notiomystis > Notiomystis cincta. The sequence goes on from VZRX01022842.1 coordinate 134,967, forward strand.
CTCAAAGTTAAAAGTAGAGCTCTTTATCAAGTTATTTTTACCAAAAACAGTTTCCTTAACAAGGCTGTGCTATGAAAAGCACAAGTACTCAATCTTCTCATTTTGCTCAAAAAACACTAAATGTATTTAAATAATTTACTACTACATATTTTAGTTGATCCCATTAATCTAAACCAGGATGAAACTTCATCCATCTTATGCATTACCTTGCTTTCAAATAATCCTATATACTTCAGTAGGGCTTTGCCAAATAAGACAATAAATATGCATAAACATGGATCAGATTTTAATCATCTTAATGCAACAGTACTTCTCCTCCCTTACTTTACCAAAAAGAAAAAAAAAAATGATGAGGGGCTCCCTGTAACAGCCAGGCTTAAGAGCCTTAAATCATTCCTAGGATACATTTGCCCTGTACAAGTGCCTGACAGGAGGCTGTACTCAGGTAGGGCTTGGTCTCTTCTCCCAGGTAAGGATCAGTGAAAATGGCCTCAGGTTGCTCCAGAGAAGGTTTGGATTGGATATTGGGAAAAACTTCTTCACTGAAAGGGTTGTTGGGCATTGGAACAGGCTGCCCAGGGAATTGGTGGAATCACCCTCCCTGGAAGTGCTCAAAAGGCAGGTGGATGTGGCACTTGGGGACATGGATAAGTGGTGCCCATGACAGTGTTGGGTTAATGGTTGGACTCCATGATCTCAGAAGTCTTTCCCAACCTTAATCACTCTGTGATTCCATTTATCCCAACACCATGCAGCTAAAGTAGGTGAAATTGTAATGGAGTCCTGGTCAGGAAAGGAAAATAAACCTGTACACAGTTTGGGTCTCAAGTCCTAAACAGACCAATAATCACTTGGTTATGCTTCCTCTCCACAGCATGGAGAGCAAAGCTGCTCCATGACTGAGGATTAGCTGGAATCTCACATTATAGTGATGAAGCCCTTGCCAGAACAAGATTTGATTTACAGCAGCCCATTCCATATGTCATATTTATTAGGACTGAATCCCTTCTCTGTAGATACTCATCAACATTCAGTTGAGTGACTCAAAGCAATAAATTGATTTTAGATTTTAAAGAAAACTCTGACAAACAAGATAAAAGAGGAGTTGCCTTTAAAGCAAATTTCATCAGTGGGCTCTAAACTACTCTAGGGTCTAGCTAAACTGTTCTCCAGTTTGGCCCTTCTCTCAGCTTTGAATAGCTAAATTGTTACTAAATCAGGTGCAGTCACCTACTTATACCACTTTACCTGGCAGTGCTGCTGGTGTGGCCACAAAGGACAACAGAACCTATTCTACCAGGTTTCCCAGCAAGCAGAGCACAGAAATTGTTTCACTCTGCCTTCCTAGCTATGCACAGGATACCACAGATGGAATAACCACATGGAATGAGGAAGGACTTCAGAAATGTTGAAGATAAAATGTTAGAAGCAGAGTTCAGGTGCTGAGCCACAATGCACTGCAGAAATTAAGATCTAGGTCCACCATAAGCAAAAACACTGCAAAAGAAATCTGATAATAATAATTCCTCTGTAAAACTATTTTGCAGGGCTGAAATGAAACTGAAACACATTTAGGGTGAACACTGTTGTTCTAAATCCACAAAACTGGCAAGGATTAAAAAGTGCATTTTGTATTTAATATTGCAGTGGAGGGGTACTTAAAACTACACTCCTGAACATGAATTATCTTTCCCTCTTCCAACAGCAAGTGCTGTGTGGTGCAGGGAGGAGTCAGCAGAGGGCACCCATGAACCAGAGCACACACACCCCGATGGCCTTCAGTTCACACACAGTGGGCTGAGTTATTCACAAAAACCTCATTTCTTCCTGTACCAGCCAGGATTTTCCCTTACACCGTGTAAATAGTCTAAGTGTGTATAAATCAAGTTTACCTTCACTACCAAGGTGACTTCCTGCACGATCATCAGTGCAAGGAGACATCAGAAAGAAGTGGAACAGTGCTTTTCACTTTCGTAATTTTAATCTCAAACTCCACAGTATCAGTGTTTTTACTCCAGTTTACATCAGTTTCTGGGTGAGAATGCCAGCTGCAAATACTCCCTTTCACCTTACCAAACACACACCTAAGATACAACCTCAAAAAAATAAAAAATAAAAAAAAGAATCAACATACAGGTAGCAACTTAGGTCAAAAAACAGAAGGCATTAACAAGAACCTAAAATTCTCTTAAAAATCAGTATCACAAAACTGACACAACTCATGTTTTTTAGGTCTGGGGTTAACAGCAATCCTTATGCTACAAGAATGTGGATAAAGGATAGCTGAAGGTCCCTCAATAACAAAATAAGGTAGCAAGGGCATTAACTGCTAATGTAGAAGAAAAAGCAAGACAGGCACCAAATATTTCAAGGGGATTGGACTACTCAGAAACTCTCTACTGCAGATTTGTAGTACATAAACCACCTAAAATTCTAAAAAAGTCAAATGTCTTCACATGACTTTCACCTTATAAAGAATTTCCTGAAAATCCAGTGCCTGTTACTGTTCATGCTCCAACTCCATCACCCCTTCTGCCCTTCAGTTATACCAGTACAAAGTAGTTGGTTTTACACAAAACTAATTCTCATACCAAGTACAGATCCGTGCAACATTTTTTTTCTTCTTCCTCCTGCTGGAGAAAGAACAGGCTGGAAAAATACAGGGTTGTGCTGGGAATGGACAACATGGAAAAATCTCATCTTCACTCAAGCCACTGATAAGGTGTACATCCATCTCTTTCTGTTTCAAGACTGACAAATATCAGATAAGGATTTAATTCTTAGACCTGAAGTAAACACAAGGAATTCAGACACGTAGCTGGGACCTGCTATTTTCAGCAGTTGCTTTTGTTGTCGCCACACGGCGTCAATCACATCATACATTTTAGATCAACAGAAAGACTGTGATGCAGCAGGGTTCTGAATAGATAATCAGAACTCTGCTTCAGTAAGTGACAGCTCCACAAAAAAAAAATTCTCAAAATTGAAATACATGCACAGGACAAACTGCATCTGCTATATGTAGGTCACAAACCAGCAGGCAGTCAGAAAAACTTCCATTCAGATCTCTAAGTGATAGATTAAGAAAATAAAACAATTTCTTGGGGGAATACTTATTAAAAGGTATAAGCTTTTTTATTTAAATAATTTGAAATTGGAGTACATAAAAAAAGGAAGACAGATTATCTTCCCAAGAAACACTCCTGTACCACTTGTGCTATTTCTCCCTCTGAACTGTGAGGCAAACAGGAGCAGCTGCATCACAGAGCACAGAGCAGGCAGAATGGACACCAGGTAAAGAAATACCCAAAAGGAAGATTTGTAGTTACAGATGCAGAAGATAAAGGGATTTCCAGAAGGACACAGGAAAGAAGGACAACATAACAGCATTCTGGGCTGTGTTTCTGCAGCTCCTGTTGACAGCAGCAGTTTAAAGGAATTTGGGAGTGTCTGTGACCAAATCTCAAGTCAGACAGTTTGAAACAGCTCTGCACATTTATTCAGAGGAACAGGATCACCAGTGTGTAAGAACTGAATGGGTCCAGAAGTTACTCACTTAAGTGTCTAATATTATATATCCCAAATTGTAACTCTGCTTGTTAAGGAAACCTTCCTGGGAGAGTCCACCCAGAAGCTTTGCAAAGACAAAAAAGTGAAATCAACCAGTGCCAACTTGCTGATGAACACTAAAAATGTTTGATACCACATAGGAGGCAGCCTCTGGGCGGTGTCAGTGCTCTCAGCCTGTACATGGCCCTGTCCCAGGAACTCAAAGAAAACCAAGTAAAAATAACTGCAATCCCCAAACTGGCAGAAGGCTGATTTTGCTGGCCCTGTGGCTCAAGGCAACACAACCTCAGCCATGAGAAATTCCCATTCTCTTCTCTTCAAGACTGCTGGTATTTCAGCCTGAATGAACTGACTGTGCTTTCAGTCAGGGATACCACAAAATTCAGCTGTTTAACAACAACCACAACAAACAAACAAAAAAACCCAACCAAAACAAACAAACAAAAAATCAACCAAAAGCTTTCAAGAAGGAATGAAAAAAATAATCAGCATCCAAAAGAGTCATGAAGAATAAAAACAGAAGAGACATGTGTTTCTTGACTTTATCATGCCTTTTGTAAGGCAGCCCAAGGTACACACCAGTCTGATATCAAGGCCTTAACAGAGGGGACATCTCCCTCCCATTCAGGGCTGGTACCTCATTTCCTCAGCATCTTCTGAAGTTCCCAGCTTGTTCTTCCCTTGTAAGCCAGCCACACATGGGAAACACAGGGATGAACACATCAGATTTCTCTCCAGTACTGGCTCCAATAACAGGAAATGCAAAATCTCTAAATTCTGCATGCTGCAGTCCTGCAATGTCTTCATGCTTTTATAACTCTCCACAAGGCCAGGTAAAGACAACACACAAGGCCATGAGTCCACCCTGCTGCAGTGCAAGAGTTGCTTTCATTACTCTCTTACCAGAGATACTAAAATTTTTTTCACATTTTACTGTCATCTTAACTTCCAGCTCATTAGTCCCTATCACATGGAACACTTCTCTTATCCCTCTGAGACAAACACATTACATCCACCATATCTGCATGGCCTCTGCTTCTGGGTTAAGTTGCAAAGCCCAGTACAAAAGTTATGTAAGTTAAGCAGGGTAAAGTGTCCAGAAAATGCAATCAAATTAGAAGAAAATAACGTAAAAGTAATCACATTAAACCATGGCAATTAAAAAAAAATACATTCACACACACACTACACAGGAAACTGAGAACTCAAACAAAATCCTCACTGATAGAATGGAATTATTTATCAGGAGATCTTGTTACCCCAGGATTGGATCTGAGAACAAAACCATGGAGAAATCTTTGCACTACTGCAGCAAATGCTAAAATTTCCATCAGCTGGAAAAGAATCAGGAATTTATCTGGCACAGAAGAAAACGTTTCCAAATGGACAGGAGTAACTGGTAATTCCTATCACCTTGATTCAACTATGATCTTTCAGCCTTGTGGTCAAATCTGCCGCAGATTTTGTCTTAATACCACAATCTTAAAGCTGCCATCTCTTCCTTCTCCACCCTATGTTTTCTCACATCACCTCCCCATACCCTTAATTTTCTAAGACAATATTCCTCTTGAAGCATTACTTTTTACTCACCTCTATTAAGCATTAATTTATTAATTGTATTTAACTCTTGCACAGTGTTCTTAACATATATTTTGCATAAAAGATTTGAGAAATTCCCTTAAATAAGTGGTAATTAGAGTGGTAAATTTACTGTTTTGAATGTGATTAAACCACAAGGTTGCTCCTGCAAATGCAGTGTCTTTATGCACTGCTAATGAAGACTGACCTTCATTTAGCAGCCTTTTCCTTGGGCCAGAAAACTGATATCAAAACTTGTGGATGGATTAGGCTCTCTGATGCTATTAAAATAAAGAACAGCTGCTGCACTAACCACATTAGAATGGCTTTACTGCACTTTTTGATTACTATCAGCTAGAAAAACAGGATTTTTGTCGACTTCAGAGTGACAGTTTGCTGGAGGGAGAAGGGCAAAACTGTGTTTGATTATTAGCTGATATTTGCTTATAAGAACTACTTAGTGGAACAAACCAAAGACTCTTCTATAAATTACATAAAGGCAGCTTTTCCCTTTGGGAGCTGTAGCTCTTGCTTGTGTCAGCAGATACCAGAAGGCTTGACTTCTTCCTTTAATATGCAGTGTGCCAGCATCATTTTCAATGAGACCCAAGGAAGCTCCTGCAGAGTTCATGGCTGTGGTTTATTCCATGTGTGAGCTGGTGTCTTGTCATCTCAGCTTTTATTGCTGGCCTTAGATTGCCAGACAAAAAAAATAAAAAGGGAAAAAACCCAAACAGGAGTAACACTGGTCAAGAATAGCAAGTATCACAGTTGCAATAAATCTTACCATCCCAGAAAACAATATATCCTGCTATCATCCTGGAGAAGAAAGGCTCAATATTCTGTGTACATGCAAACTCCAATATTTTCAAGAAGGATGATCAGGACGAAAAATCCACCAAAACCCTGTCAGCAGAACTCCCTGGCTGAGCCCCTGTTCCAGCAAACCCTGGTGGAGTTCAGAGGAAAGCCACAGCAGCCTCAGTGTTCCAGACCAGATCCAACTTCCTCAAAGATCAAAAGGCATCTGAGTCCAGGAATTCAGTTCAACCTATTACAGGAGACTGGCAACTGCCAAGTGCAATCTTAACCTAAATTTGTACAGTGTTTAGGGATATCTAAATCAGACCCACCCACAGTTTATCCTACAGTGACCATGGCACTGGAGAAAGGAGTAATTAAGAGGATGATTTTTTACTGACTTACACACAAGACCTTGCAATTCCCTATGGCTCCCAGAGCCTGTTTTCTCATGCCATAACAGAAGGCCTTCATAAACCTTGGCATGGATTTACTCACACCTTTGTTAAAACATCCCATTATTTGAAAGTCTGTATTTTAGTAGAACCGATAACAAAATTATATTCCTGTTAAAAAAAATGGAAATACTTACCCAGAATGGTCCTTTCCCAGGAAAGATTTCCCACCCACCCTGGTTTGAGATAACACATTCCCTCTAGACTGCAGAGTAGAACACAGCCACAGAAAGCCAACGCTACAAGAATTTTTCCATAGTTGCTCTTAAGGAAAAAAGTACGTTTCCAAATTTAAAAAGCAGACAGTAACTGCTGTCTTGTGTGTTCTGGAAAGAACATTAATCAGGTTATTTTTGTAATTTACAAACAACTAGTATAGTTAAATGCTTTGAAGCACTACTTCAGTTTTCAGCTGCAAGGAATACAAGCCTACCTTTAACCCAGTTGGTCTTTTGCCAGGCACGTTCTCCCATCAAAACAGGGGCATTTGTGCTACCAAGAACACTGTGCATGGATGGGAAAATAGCCTCAAATACTGTAACAATTATTAGACAGCATCTACATGACAGAGAGTGGCCTTTCAGACTCAGAAATACTTGTTACAAACTTTTTGGTTGGTTGAGGTTTTTTTTTTGTTTAGAAAGAAAACAACACCAGCACCACCACAAAAACACCAAACCACATTTTCAGAGTGGGTCTGAGCATTGATTCAATTGAGGAATATTCAGAGCTGGGTAATTCCTGCATGCCAACAGCATAATCTCCAGAACAGCCCAAGAGAAGATGGAATGAATGCCTAAACTAGACTGACAACTCCTTACAGCTCCTTTGGAAATTCTGCAGATCACCTCAGAGGAAATTACCATCAGACCCTAAATACATACATAAATGCAAGTTGTCTTGTTAAGAGCTACAAGAGCAGCTTTAAATCATCTCCTTATAAATATGCATTGACATTCTGAATATGCAAAACACACCAATCAAAATTAACTCATTTTCTGCCTCTGAACCAGAATGAATACACAACAGATCCCAAATGTCAATGAAGGTGAACTTCCTCACTGCCCCTTCTCCAGTAAAACCTCAGCTGCTTATGGTTACTGTGGCTTGAGACCTAAGGAGTTCCAGACACTGAGATCTTTGTGGATCTTACTGCCAGTCATGTTTAGACAGTTCCCATGCTACAGTGCATCCAACTTCATGAAGTTACTTTTCTATCTGAGCTCCTCATCGGAACTCACACCTGAGCTGTGAGCACAGGACAGGAACAGCAGCTACAGGGAGGAGCTGTGACACCACATCCCATTCCATGTGCCAACACAGAGCTGGATAACAAGGTCCAGCAGCTACACCATGGGGTAAAAGGGAGGTTTATGAATGACAAATACAGAATTGTAGAATAGTTTGGGTTGGAAGAGATCTAAAGAGATGATCTAGTTCCAAACCCTGCAATGGGCAGAGACACCTTCCACTAGACCAGGTTGCTCCAAGGTCCATCCAAGCTGGCCTTGAACACTTCCAGGGATGGGGCATTCACATCTTCTCTGGGCAACCTGGGTGCCACGGCCTCAACCACCCTCACAGAGAAGAATTTCTTCTTAATATCTAATGTCAACCTACCCTCCTTTGGTTTAAGGCCATTTTAAGGCCAAATATCAACAGCTTCTTTCAGCTGTAGAGAGAACTTGTATAACAAGGCTGAAAAAGTCAGGCTTACCACTCCAGCAGTCAGATGGAATATCAGATGCAGAGCATAGAAGATCACAGGTGTTTTCCGACAAAACACTGTATCGCTCAGAGATGGTTCATAGGAAAAATATTTGAAATTAGTTACAGACAAAAATATAATGCAATGGAAAAACTTTAGATTGCATATTTCTTAAAGCAAGAACAGCCTCCTAAAGCTTTATTTTAGTGCTTCCATGATAATATAAAAAAAGCAGTGCTTGGTTGTCTGCAAACCAGCACCCAGGGAAAAGTGCAAAATAGGATTCCCAGGGGGCACCATGATTCATGAAGGATACTGCTCCTGCAGCCTCCCTGTATTTTCATTTTATTAGATGCACAGGCAGAGTATAGTAAAGAAACACTTCCATTTTCACAGAATGTTTTCACAGAATGTCACCTTTGATCCCATTGATCCCATTTATAAAGCAGGACAAAGCAAAGTAGGTGGATTCCACAGCATGAGGCACAGTCTGCTTCAAGTGTCACCTTCTGACAGTGTTATCATATCAACCACCACCAACCTTAAAAGGTAGAAAAACTGAAAGTAAAACAAAGCAACAGCAAGAGTACCAGGAAGGCAGAGAGGAGCCTGCATCCCTTTCCAGCCTTGGAGCCTGACTTAATCTTTGCTAGGGTGACCTTCCACTGGGTCCAGGCTTAAATACTAATATTAGACTAAAAAGAAGTGTGCCACTCTCTAAATATAATGATGACTCAACACCTAGAGGCTTCAGTGATGTAATATGAACAAAGAGATTGTGACTTAACAATCCAGATGCTTAAAACTCAAGTCAAAAGGAACAGATCTTCCCCTGCAGACACAAAGCCTGTCTAGAGCCTGCCAGAGCATCATCTTGAATAAGCCTGTAGGAAAAGGGAACCAAAGAAACATTTCACACATGGCAGCAGACACACTGGCTCCACTCTGTTTAAAAAGGAGCACTGAAGAGACACATTTCAATTAACTGCTTCAGTCAAAGCATCAGCAGAAAGTTGCAGTTCCAGAATTAACATATAAAAGTTAAAGACAACACAGCAGACCAGCAAGCAGTCCAGTGTCTTTTACTGAACCTTAAAAATAAAAGCAGCAGCATGAAAATGTGCTTTGTTGAGAAATCTGAATGCAGGTACAAAGGACAAAATAAGGCTACAAAGATCTCTTAACGCATCACCCTTGGACAAATATTTCAGCACCCACCTGAGGGAGCCTTAAATATTTTTCAGGATCCAAGTTCAATAATCTTTAAAAAAAAGTCAGAGGAAATCTAACAGAGGCTTCTGCAGTAAGAACAAGCAATCATCCAATATATGTAAATAAAGTTGTAATGTGAAAGAATCTCTCATGAAAATAGTAATTGTTTTCATAGTAAAGTCCTTCTATTAAAATAGGATTATCTTTTCCATTGGCTTGTTAGTTTGACTTTTCTCCTTCCTGCCCCACCCCATCTCCATTAAGTTCATGGTTCAGAAAATGCACTTTTAATCACCTTCAATCTCCAACCTTGCATTCCCACACAGTCCCCCTGCATCAGAATTAGGATACACTTCAGCAGATGTCCACAGAATCACAGACTTGGAGAAGTTGGAAAGGACCTCTGGAGGTCACCTTTTCCAACCCACCCCTGGCTCTAGCAGGGCCAGCTCGAGCTCAGCTACCCAGGACCATGTCCAGATAGCTTTGGAACATCTCCATGGAGAGAGACTGCACCCCCCAGGCACCTTTGTGGTATCATTGTCACACTCAAAGTGTTTCCTGATGTTCAGAGGGAACCTCCTGTGTTTCAGTAAATGCCTGTGGCCTCTGCTCCTGGCACTTGGCCCCACTGGAAAGAGTCTGGATCAGCCTTCTTTGCCCCCTGTCTTCAGGTGCTCTCACACAGAGCTCAGATCCATTAGAGCCTTCTCTTCTCCAGCTCAACAGGCACAGCTCCCTTGGCCTTTCTTCAGAGCAGACAGGCCCCCATCCCTTCATCTCTGTGGCCTCCCTCCAGTATGTCTATGTCTTCCTCATGCTGGGAATTCCAGAACTGGACACATTTGATCAGTATTTTCTCACAGAGAAAGAACAATATTATCTCCTATTGGTTTAAATTACACTGGCAGGAAAAAGTACTGGTGGACTTTGGCTATCACTGCCTAGGCAGCTTCACTGTAACTCAAATGCTCAGAAACTGATGAATCATTCTTTATCCAAAATAAAACCATCACGTTTAATAGGTGCTTCTTCCAATCTGAGCCAAAAGAATGGGGAAAAAAGGAGCATGCAGCTTCTAAAAAGCTTGGGGAAACACATCCTTCCCTCATGAAAACATATTCTGATAATGACAGCTTTGTGTAAGCATCTCCTGAGGCACTACAGCATCTGAAGAAATCATCCTAGGAGACAAAGATGCTTCACTTTGACAGTGTTTACCAGTCCCAGCCTGAAGGAAGTTCGAGTCACAGAACAGAAAGGTTGGTTTTACAAAACAGTGATACATGCATAACAAAAGCACAACAAAAGGGTTACTAGCCAAAGTTTAAGGGCTATGTGTAGCAATTAACTGCTGAAACACGCCAGTACCCACCCTCAGGAGCTACCAGAGTCATGCCCTTCGGCTCACCAACACAGCTGCTTTATCAGGAAAGCTAAAAGGAGCAGCACCTCCCTTTCAGTCACACTACCAGCCAAAAATAAGTCTCAATTTCGCCATATCTTGCTCACACATAAATAGTTCCATCAGTTTTTCCAAGAAACGTGACAAAACCCAGGGTTAAGGAGTAATTTTATTTTTAGCTCCTTTACAATAGGACTTCCATGACACAACCAAGTCAGTGCTGTACACTCCAAAACATCAAATTAATCTGCACCTTCCATTAACAGCTTTATGCCAAAACAAATGATCAGAACACAGGACAGTGACAGGGACACAACCGAATGTGATCCCAGCTTTGCAAAGGATTATCCTGTTGGATAATCTTCTCCACACCTTTGCTAGATTTTAGAAACTAAAAAGCTCTGTATTTTCAAACACACTGTAAAGAATGTACAATTTCATTTTCCACAGGAGGGTGCAGGCTGTCCATGATGTGAGTGGAGATAAGCAAAGCCACCTCCTCTCAGCTGTAGCAAGCTGCTATCATTCTGAAGCTGCTAAAACATCCTGCACAAATCCTTGCCTGTCCACATTATCAATCCAGTTATCTGGGACATTCTTCTGATCCAAGCACACACTTCTTTCCAAGAACACAGCCTGGAAGGTAGGGAAAAAATTTTTGACCAGATGCTCTGATACTGAAGCAAGATCAGTTGTAGGTAGCATCGGTTTTCAGTGTTTAAAGGCAGCAACTCTTCAGGCTCAGGATGGTGAGACCTCAGGATGCCAACCAGGAGGAAACCCAAGCCTGTGTCTTTCCCTACAAAGGACAAGGCCTTCAGCTGCCAGAATTCCTCACCTTCAGAAAATGAACATCTGAACTCGAGCTCCCTGCAGGTGCCATCATTGCTTTTGACAGGAGACAGAATCCCTTCTAAGAGAGATTGCAGACACACAACCCTGGTGAAAGGGTATTCCTGACACAGGACTCAGAACAAACCAAATCAGCTTATCCCCAGCACAGGTGTACGTGCTGCCAGTAGCTGCTGCAAGCCCACACTCCAGCACAATCTGGAATTTGCCCTGTGTCTGACACAAAGGAGTTAAATACCTTCAAATTAAAACCTGTCTTTAGTGAGTGTATTGCTTAGGTATTTGTGTGTTAGAAATTTGAACTTGACATTGCAGCCTTTTAGATACTTCAGAAAATGTAACTTTAGAACTGCCAGGGTAACTTCTTTAGCATAGAACAGCATTAATATAAAGCCACTCAGAACTTTCCACACCAAATCAAACTAGCCATTCCCAATGACAGGTTTCTCTGGCTTTCTTTACTAGCTAATTTGCAATTTCCAATCATACCTTCACTCTCCTCCTAAGACTGCAAGTCAGGATTAAAAGTCAAAAATACATTACAAAAATCTTTACTTTCTATAGAATGAACACTACAATTAAACAATTTTAGATATAACCATTACTGCAGTACATACTTTTTAAAGTTAGTGTTTAGTTACATATACTTTGGATCAATATATAATTGAAGATATGACTGTTAGCACCATTTATGAATAGTGATGGTGTAAGATTTTAAAATATAGCTTTGCAACTTGATAATATTTTATTTTGAATTCATGTGTGCTCTTATCTTGCAGCAACAGTTATTAATAGAAAGGATTATGGGTATTAATCAACTGGGAACACAAGTACATGTTCTACAGGAATAATAAAAACCATAATCAACTCCCCAGGTTCTTGGATTTAATGAGAAATCTGAAGGTAATCCCATCTTGTTAAATGTGGACTTACAGGAGTAACCACTTACCTGCAAACAGAGCTGCTCAACCCACAGCAGGCACAGGCTGTTTACAGACCTGCACGTGGCACAGAATATCCACCTCCACAACCCAGCTGCTATTCTTAAGACACATCCTTAAGTCCTGCAAGTCTTTGGGGATTGCTATCCCACATACTTACATAATCATCCATTCCATTTTCTAACTAAGCCATCAGCTAAATACCAGAATACAGCTCTCAAAAGGGAAAGCTCAGGAGCAAGTGGGGATAGAATCTCTGCAGGGTGAAGAGAGAGATTCTCTGCTTCTAGGTGGGCTTCTGTTTTTTTCCTTTAAAAGTGGACTTTCAGACCCCTTCAACTTTAGTGAAGTTCATTACCAGATGGGGAGAAAATTCTGAAAAATGGCAGAATGTAAATGCAAAATGCTTATTAATGAAATGCCTTGTCAATAAAATAGGGCACTGTTTTCCAAAACTGCACCTGAGAGTGTAGAATTTTTAATATATAAATTCCCATTTTAAAGCTCGTATCACAGCATTAATCTATATTACTCAAAATATACAAAACACATCATTACAGAAGACAAAAATGCCTAAAAAACTAAACCCAAATAATTCCACTTGTGCAGCCTCACCAGACACCACTTTCAGTACCTTTAACAGGAAGCCTGTATCCTTAGAAGTCTTATTTTATTTCTCTTTTATCTGGTAATCCCTCCACTAAAAAGTCTTTGTCCGTTCTGGCCAGCTCTGGTCCCAGTGACTTTGTAGTTTTATCTGGATACCTCAGACAGTTTCAGGCAAAACCCACTGTACCACTGCCAGCTCATTCTGAATTGAAAATTCGGAACAGGATACTCAAGTAGCTTCAGATGTGCCTGTAACAATTAGCTCAGACTCACTTCATCAGACAATAAAGCCCCAAGCTATCAGTTTTATATTCCTGAAGTCTCAGTCAGAAACAATACTAGACTAAGAAACAGGAACTAAATGCTTCATGCAAGAGTTGATTTTTTTTATTATTATTATTATCTTAAGACCATATTGTTCTCAACATTGTTTTAGATTAATTGCAGAATTCAAAATATTTTCATGCAGTTTTCATGTCTTTTTTATCTAGAAAATCTGAAATGAATGACAGTGAGAACATAGTATTACAGATAACTTAAAACACTTCAGACCTTATTGCTCTTCTCTACAAGTACATGAAAGGAGGTGGGAGTGAGGCAGGTGATGATCTCCTGTCCAAATAAGCAGTCAGTAAGACACAAGGAAAAGGTCTCAAGGCATGCCAGAGGAGGTTTAGCTTGGTTACTAGGAAAAATTTTTCCACCAAAAGGTTTATCAAGCATTGGAACAGGCTGCCCAGGGAAGGGGTTGAGTCACCAGCCCTGAAGGGGGTTAAAAGATGTGTAGACGTGGCTCGTGGGGACACAGCTTAGTGGTGGGCTTGGCAGTGCTGAGATAATGGCTGGACTCAATCTTAAAGGTCTTTGCCAATCTAAGGATTCTCTAATTCTATGAGAAAACACAGAAGGGAAGCCTCCCATCTCAGTGGTCTGTGATCAGCAAGGGGGAACAGCCATCACATCTGGCTTTGCCATCCGCACCATCCCTGCAGCCAAGGTCGCCATGAAGACACAAACCTGCATTTCAGTACTCTGCAAATCTCAACAAAAGAAAAATATCTTTTGTTGACCTCAGCTGTCAAAAAGGCTTTTAACTCTTGAAATAAATGTCACAGCAGAATGTTGTTGTCACCTTAGAAAGAAGTCGTATTTGTGATCAAGTTTCTTTGTGTGAGACAGATTAAACAGTTTCACTGACTGCAATAAACAAAGAACAGATTTCTCCTACAGGGAGAACATGGAAATAGACACTGTACCTTACTGTCCTCATCCTCAAACACAGACTGGTGAACGTTACAGGCGAAGAGAGAATTTGGGAGATCGTTGAAATCAATTATTTCATGAAAATCTTCCTCTGCAAAACATCTCTTCAAGCCGTTGTCTCCATTGATAGAGTAGAGCAGGAACTGTCCTCCATCCTCAGGGATGCAGCCGTAGTGGCCGAGGCCCCGCATTCCAAAGAAGTAGGAATCTCCCCTCATCCCTGGCAGCATGGAGAAGATAACAAAACACAGTTACACTATGTATTTAACATTCCAAATCCACAAAGTAACCCAGAGAATCTTAACTCTGGGGGCTCGGTTTGTAGAAAGTAAATTTCACGCTGTTTCAAGGTAACAAATGGCCTCTGACACAGGGCACTAAGACCACTCTCACCAAGGTTCAAACAAGGACTTGGCTTTACCTTCATTTATTAGCACAGGAAAGGCCTAAACATGTCAGTAGAAGCTTCTGAACACAAGCAGAAAAGACATTACTTAAGGGCCCCTTGCCCCATAAGAAAACACTGTGCTGTATTTAAGAGAACCATGTTTGTTACTGGGAAAGCTACTGGTGCTTCTGAGTCTGCAGCAGCTCAGGAAGCACAATGCACTGGGTAAGAAGAACTTGGAAAATAACTCTGAAATTTAAACCAAACATCAAAGAAAAAAAAAAAAAAAAAAAAAAAAAAAAAAAAAAAAAAAAGAAAAAAAAGAAGACCCTTATGGAAAGGAGCATGAACATGGCATCATCAAAAACCAGGACAACCAAGACATCTCTGCTACAAAGAACAGCCAATTTTTTTATACGGTTTAAGTACAGAACTTACACTGGTTTTAAATGCCCATTAGCAATTTCTTTGCATCTTAATCACACTAGGAAGCAAATAAGTTAAGGGAAGAGTGGACTCAAGATGACTTTCATCACTTTCAGGAAAGTCCTGCTCATTTTGGAACCTTTATTCCAAATGCATCAGTATAGAAGGGCAATTTTAAGGCACACAAAATGATGGGCATACATAATAAGCCCATACATTAAATGATATCACTACTGTTGTTATGAGAGAGAGCTTCATGCCAACCAAGGGGAATAAGTCATGGTCCAATTAATGATCAGTGTGTTAATTAGTATAAAATCAAGTATTTAGCAGTCCTTAGTAGACACCAACCTATCACTTCTACAGAGCCTTAGTAAGTTAACTAGAAGTTTACTGGATAATAATCTCTTCCCTTTTATTTGCTTCTTTCAATAACAATATGCAATCATTAGCTGCTTTTCTTCCTAACACAAGCATTTAGACAGTTACATAAACTCAGTGTGCTCATCTGTTCTGCTCTGCCCTTGCTCTCTTGCATACTTGCTATTCTCTATAAATAGCTGTAAATATTAGCTCAAACACACTATATAGGACTGCTGTCCAAAATTAAACCATATGGGTTTATTACACTTAATCTCAGTAAAGCTAAATTATGGAGCTAATTTGCCATGGCTGTGCCTTTCATATAACCTCTGCTCTGAAATGAGATTTGGCTGATGACAGAGCACATCATTCCATAATGTGAGGTTATGGAAATATCAGTAACTGTTACTGCTGGAGTCTCAGGGCCAATGACAGAAGTTCTCAGGAACACAAGCTGAAGCCATGCTCAAAAGTACTGTGTTAACCTGAGGATGGGTTTTCAGGCTATCAAATACACAATTCCTTTTCACCAGCTCAGCCCAATATTAGCACAACTACCTCCAACTAATTTCAACTTTAAATAGAAATTAAATTCTAATTGGAAAGAAGAAGCCTGAACAATGGCAGAGGAGATGACTACAAGTTCAGCAGTACATGTTAGTGTAGTAGAGCTCACCATCACAGCAACATTGCCTCTGGTATTTGAACCAACTCACTTAAGCTTTGAAAGAAATCCTCACAGCAGCCAGGAACTTAACATCAGAATCTATTATTTTCTCTAGCAAAAAGCATTAATAAACCATCTCCTCCAAAAACAATCATCTCTAAGCATGTTTGTCATCATGTCTAGCCTGTGTCATTAGGTTTATGAAAATGAACCTCAAGCCCAGTGTGTTACAAAACACAATTTACATGGCACAGCAGACTTGTGCCAGTCTGTGGGAAGAATTTAATTCACAACAGGCAAATGATTTGCAGCCAGGGAAGACACTGACTATCTGACAGCCACAGAAGCTGGACACATTAAAGCTGTAGGAATTTGGATTATGAATGTTAAAGCTAACAAATTTTATACCTCCTTTCCAACAGCATAACAAAGCTAATTGTGCAGAGAAGCAAACGATCTCAATCTATTGACAGAAGTCAGAAAAGTCTGTAGGCTTCCTCTCTAAACAGTTGCTTATTTTTCTCTCCTGGGAGAGCCATATTACAATAAAGTACTACATAGGAAAGCTTTTAAGTTAGGAATTCATCAAAACCACTATGACAAACAACAAAACAGAACAGGATTTTAAGTTAAAATCATGAAGCTCAGGTTTTTAACCAGTAACAAAATGAACATCCTCTGCAGCAGCCAGGATGAGAAATTAATAAATATTTACACCATGTGGCAGTAGTTTTGCTCTGCTAGAGATCTTGGACAGGAAAAACTTGTTTCTCTTTTTTCCAGCCAAATATTGAGACATATTTGCCCAGTGGGACTTGGCTATTGGCCAAGTCTCTTTCAGAGAGGCCTTTTGACCAGCTCTTTTTCCAGACTTGCAGGGAGGTGTCTGTGCCTGCACAGGCATCTTCTACTCCTAAGATACACCCAGAGTTCTGATCAGTGTTCCCTCCACTGCAAGTCAACTTATAATACCCTGACTCTTAAATCCTCTTCTTAAAGCCAAATTTATGATGGGATGGTTAAGAACACCTGTATGGAGTAATTTGTTTCACAGATTTTCTTTTGTCACTCACTGCACCATATAAAGCACAGCACCACAGTTAAAACAGAAACCTCACTAATAAAATACATATATGTTCCCTAAGAGAAATAAACTGCCTGAGCTCAAGGATAATCAGAGGGGACAAACATACTTGAATCAACATTTGTTAGCAGACTTCAATCAGAAGTTATCCTCAGGCATAAGATGGAAATCTTATATTTTTCTGTATTATGAATAATGCTATATGTATAAAATGTACATAAATATATATATGTAAAAAATTGTAACTACATATCCTTTATTATATTTATCAAATGTTAAGGCTCAGGTATCATGTTGTTGGTAGTGTTTTGTGGCTTCTTTGAAATTACTTAGCCACTTCAGGCAATCCTCTGACAAAAAAAAAAAAATCTCTTCCCAATTATTCAACTAATTTAGAACAAAAGAATTTACATTTCAAATCCCTTACAACAATTAACTCTAACTCATGTATCATCCATGAACTGGATTTCCATATAAAATAAGCCAAATTAAAAGTAATCTTTTATGTAACTATGATACAATCACTGGATCACATTCCCATTTATGTTAAAGCTCCTTTCCACAGCTTCTGACAAAATAAGTTAACATTATCCCCTTAGGATCCTTTTTATGTTAAAAAAAAATACTTGAGATATCAGAAGTTACCATACAGAATTTCAAAAGAAGTGGCAATACCATTAAAAAAAAATACACTAATACAGGCACCATCCTGCACCAATATTGATGCTAAATTATCCAAAATCTTAACTGGGATCATGACAGCAAACTCTGTCAGGATTGTTCCCCTGAAAAGTCTGAGACTCTGAGGCAGATTCAAACCTGAGCCAAACAACTTCATGTAGCCTCCAGGTAATGCTGAGCACTTGCCACATCCATTTATTCCCTTCACTAAAAGTACACCCAAATGTTATCTGTGCCATTTCTGAATTTGGTGTAAGGTTTGGACTCTTAATTTGGATACATCAAGAACCCCAAAGGTGCTGCACTTTTAACCTCTGCAGAACCACAGCAGCCACTTCCAGACCACACACATCACTTCACACTGATGTGGGCTACCTTCAGTTTCTCCTCCCCTGGTCCAGGTGTGCAAAGGTTTCTAATTTGGGATATTTCCAAACACAAGGCAAAGCCCTCCCACTGGAGCAGATCAGGTCGTGTCAGTGTTCAGCACTGGCAATGCTGTGACCAAAAGCTCTGTAGAGATTCCAAGTGGGAGCTCTGTGTTCATTCTGTTACCTCACTATTTTTAGACACAGTACACCTCTAATTAAAATTAACAGAGGCCAGCAGAAAATTATATTCACTGGAAAACAGCAGTAGCTCACTGAAGTTTCTCTTTGAAAAATTACACTTATTTAGTGTAAAACTGAAAGGGCAAAGATGTACATCTTCTCATGAAGTCAGATCCCTGCAGAGCCAAAACCTTCAGCACAAATTTTATTGAATGAAGACAATTTGAGTATGTGAAGTGTCTGAATGGACCTTATACACCAGTGAGCACTTACAGATTTATCCACTACTCTTATGGAAACTAAAAAGGCATTTCCTTGGTGAACATTTTCCTGTCTTTAGAGTTTTTAAAAAGTATCCCTGAGGGACATCAAGAAACAGGCACATATCTCTTGAAATCACTAGGAAACTTTACTTTTTTTTTATTAAACACTGCTTGCCATGACAAACAACATGACTAAAAATAGAATAAAGCAAACAAAACGTTACAAATAGAAGCTTTAAATATAATCACTATAAACTAGAAGTATTATTGAGTCCTGAGTGCAAACCTGGAAACCATAATCTGCAGGAATTAAGAAAATTTGGAGGAAAAAACAAAGCAAGAGAAGTTGCAGTTGCTTTTCTAGAAGGGTCTAGGAAAAGTGCAGGGATTCCACCTTGGCTGCTACTGAAAAATAAAGCAACCCCAAAAAGCAATTTTTACCATAATTCAAAGGTGGGGAGAGGCATGAGGAGGAAATCAAACGCAGTGAATAAGATTTTACTGAAAGAATAATTTTTTACTTAAAATATTCACTGACTTTACAGTAGCAGAGCCACCAATTTCAGTGGTGTCAGCCCAGGGCTGCTGAAACCAACTGGCCCCACAGGGAAGGCTCAGTCAGAAGCCACAATTGTAACAGGGAAGGTCACAGAGTAACTTACTGGAATTTCATTCCACTCTGCACAATGAACACTGGAGATGAGCATTATTTTTAATGGTGCTAATTCTTCACTGTGGAAAGCTCCTATGGACTTAAATAGAGGCTTTTTAGTTAATTAGAAAGAGCAGAACTGGACCTCACATGACAGGATTAATGAACCTTTGCAGCCTCAAAAGCAACATGGACTATAGTGACCCCCTCCCACAGCCTTCAGCCCTGATCTCCTACTTGGGCAAACTCCCCTTGCTGGAATCAAAATTACCAATACAAGGAACTCCACTGACATCTGACCTCCAGTTTGGTCAGCACCACACAAAAATAGTGCCAATCTCCACTCTTCCTCTTACAAAAGTGGCAGATATGAGGAAGAGGATTTTAATTTTTTTTTCTAAATGCTAACTGGTGCAAATCCCAAATGTTCTAATCCTTTCCATTGACATTCTAGCCGCATTAAATTTAGCTGAGACTTTGGAACTATTTTTGGAAGCTTTTAACATCCAAAGGGACTATTCAGTTTTATTCCTCTAAAGCAGGACTGGTCAGCTCAAGCAGCCCAAGACATGCACATCACACTGAAGGTTCAGCTGTGCCTCCCACGCCAGGGATGTGTCCTGAGACCACAAAGGGACTCATCTGGCATCACCTTGCTGAGCATCTGCATCTCCAGTGCTGGAGAAAACAATCCAGGAGGCACTAGAGAACCCAACCAAGCCGAAATTCCAGTCCCACTGCACGACAGGAAGGTGATACTTTGGAGCAGCCAATGCCAGGTGGGAAGGTTCCCTGTGCTGTTCTTAAGGTCAAGAAACTGAGCTTCGATCAATCGGGCACTACAGTTACCATGGCAACATTAAGGTATTCAAAGAACAAAAAAAACCCTCCCCAAACCTAAAGAAACCAGAACGAGCCTCCTGATTACCTTCACTTGGCCTCTATGCTAATCTATTTAAAGCAAGCCCGTTTTATAAGGGGCACGCAGCATTAGAGCGTCACTGGCCTCCAGCCAGAGCTGTCACCTCGCACAGGGGTCAGTGGAACACTCCTTTAGCAGCCCTCCAGCTTGTAACCTGAAATTCGGAACCGTGCCCCCAGTCGCACCCAGAACTACCTGCAACAGGAGCCATTCACAGGGCTTAACTCCTGCAAGATACTCGGGACACAGGCATGACTTAGAATAAAATTTCAAAGTTTCCTCCTCTAAAAGGATTTCCTGCTAGCACAATCAAGTAATGTATAAATAAATAAATAAATAAATAACACCAATGCATTGACAAACATTTTCAACACAAACAGTGACAAACCAAGCTACTGAATCTGAACACAAACTACAATACTTGGAAGGGGACAGACAAACTAGATCACACAGCTGACAACTTCTGGGAAGTTTAAGGAGGATAGGACAGATCCTGCTGTTAAAGGTAGCAATGATTAGTTAAGAGAGATGATCTACAGAAAATCTTCTGTCCTTGTTTACTGAGATTTGTTTGCAGTTTTCTGGAATGTTTTGTATTCTCACAGTATTCAGACTTCCATCTGTTCAGGGATGATGTGCAACCATATCATTTAGTTTCACTGCAAGAGTAAATGCAGAAGTTTCTTTACACTAATCAGGTATTTTCATAGAAAAGGAGTTTTGCTTTTCAACAGAGCAGCCATTCTAACTGGCTGAACCACGACCAAACCATTTCCAAGGGCAAAACTTGAAAGCCGAAGAAGGAAGCTGGTGTAAAACATAACCCCTGATTAAACTACAATTTTCATTTATATGATTTCTTTCAGCTGTATAAGCTGATCATACATTTATTTTTAGGAACCTTCATAAAACTCCAAGCTCAAGAAGTAAAGGAACACAATATCTTAAAGAGATACAAAAGAATCTAGGAGAGGTGAGGAAAAAAACCCCAAACCAGCAAGTTTGGAGAGCTACCTATTATATAACCATGAAATGATATTGGCTTGGGATCACTGAATCACAGAACGGTTTGGGCTGGAAGGGATATTAAAAACCGTCTCGTTCCAACCCCCTGCCATGGGCAGGGACACCTTCCACTATCCCAGGTTGCTCCAAGCCATCCAACCTGGCTCTGAACACTTCCAGGGATGGGGCAGCCACATCTTCTCTCTGGGCAACCCATGTCACTATCTCACCAGCCTCACAGTAAAGAACTTATTCCTAATATCTAATCCAAACCAAGCTCCCTTCACTTCAAAGCCATTCCCNTTACCTGCTGCTCGCTCGCCTTTCCCTCGCCCGCCCGGAGTCCGCCGCGCTCCGCGCCCAACGCTCCCTCAGAGCGCCCCGCGCCGCGCCCGCTAAGGTGGAGGACGGGGCGGCCCAATCAGCAACGTCCCCGCCTAAACGGGCAGGAGCAGCCACCAATGAGAACGCGAGGAGCGCGTTGGTCCCGCCTTCCACAGCCCGGCCACGCCCCCAGCTCCCACGGCGACGCGCCGGGAGTCGGTGGCCGGCGGGGGCCGTGAGGGGCCGGGGGCCGGAGGAGAGGGCGCGGGCGTCTGCGGGGACAGACGAGTGGGGCCCGGGAGCCGCGCAGGGGATGGGGGGGACGAGCGAGGAGCGAGGGCAAGTGACAGGTGAGGGGACACAGGTGAGCCAGGGCAGGGGCTCGTGAGAGCCCTGTCGCAGGGAGCGGTAGGAAGCAGGCGGCGTTTTGTGTTCTCGTGGCAAAGCTGCTCTCCCTGAAGGTGTCGGTGCCCTCGCCCTGAGGGTGAGGTGGGGTGGGATGAAGTCAGGTGGGATGGAGTAGGGAGATGTGGGATAGGTTGGGATGGGATGAGATGAGATGGGAGTGAGGGAAGGTGGGATGGAATTTGAACAAGAAGGGGTGGGATAGGGTAGAGTAAGAGGAAGGTGGGATGGGATGGGGTGGGATGGGATGGGATGGGATGGGAGTGAGAAGGGGTGGTGGGATGGGATAAGGTAGGGGAGAAGTGGAGTGGGCTGCAGACAGAAGTAGGTTGGATGCCCAAACGCTGCCAGTGAACCTCTCCATGGTTTTAGTGACAACCCCTCAGACCCTCCCGTGGTGGTGTTTTAGGGGTCCTAATTATTCTGGAGGATGGAGCTCCTGAGACCATTTCCACCTCTGACCACCAACACCCAAACTGTCCTTCAGAGCCAGCTCCATCTGGGAGGGATCCAGTTCTTCAGGCTAACAGGTGAATCAGGGCTATCTCTCCACTATGGACAATGCCAGAAGAAGCATTTGGAGGGCTCTAAAGGAATGTCACATTTACAATGGAAAAAGGCTAATGCTGATCATGATTTTAAAAAGAAGAGAAAGCCCTCAGATGCCCCCAAGGCATGTTTTATTAAAGGAAGGGCTATTTTCTCTCTTCCAGCTGCACATCCGAGGCTGCTAAACATCAGAGGCTAACACTGATTTTCTGTGGTCTCTTTGCTTTGGAATGTAATACAAAGGGATTTAATCAATAGGGTGATACAGAAACATAAATAGGTTTTTGTAAAGATGGCTTTGAAAATCTATAGAGTGTAATGAAGAACTAGAAGACTCCCATGTAATTATTAAATACCCTATAAAAATCTGTGTAAGGAATAATTCTCCATTAGTTAAAATTTATAAAAAGATGTGTGCCATTTATAGCAGCACTTTCCAATAATAGCAGAAAATAAATGGTGTGAAGAATGAAATCAATAGCATATCCCACCTCATCTCTGCAGACAGCAAAGAGCAATGCCCTGGAGATTGTTGTACCAGCAACAGAAGAGTTTCTGCCTGGTCTCTTAACTGACTTACTCCTTCATGCATATCTGGTTTAGACCCCTTTCAGGGTTTCTGCTTTGGTTCTACTTTTATTTTTAAATGTATAACAGGTAACTTATAATAGTAATTATTATTTTCATTGGTTTGTCCTTGTTCCTAAAACACCCATCTCTGACCATGATCTTACTGCTTTAGGCATTATGCAGAAAGGTAAGCGAGCTATGGAACCAAAGATGTCACTACATAAACTAATCAGGTTTTAAATCAAATTATCTGCTTGTTGGTTTTTGTTTGGGGAATTAAACCTAGTAGGATATTTTTCTTTGTCTCCAATTACATGTGTTCCTTTTGCATGATGTGTTATTTTAATATTCTGAGTAGGAAGAGCATCCACTGGGCTTTTTCTGTCCTGTGTTTTATGTTATACAATTTCCTTGTGTCTTCTTATCTCCATCCTCTTAACTGTGTCTTGTGTCTCAATTTTTATTAATTTTCATATTGGGAAGAATGTTTTCATTGTGATGAAGCTGCCTTAGCATTTGTTTTCCTTGTGGTCAAATAGGAATCTGTGCAGTTTTGAAAGCAAGCTAACCCATGCTCAGGAAAAATCAGGAAAGCCAAGGTCAGCACTTTGGGTTTATATGCATCCAGGCACTATTGCAAAGATGAAGGGGAAAAACCCCTAAATTCTACTGTTTGCAGTAAAATATCCTTCAAAGTAGATAATTATAAGACTGGCAACAATTGCAGGATTTTAATAGCCCCTGTTATAAGCCTTAAAGATTTCTACTAGGAAAGGTCACAAAATAATATATTATTTAGACATGGAAAAATGGCATTGCCAAAATAAGAGCAACTGAGAGAAAGCCCTTTGTGGAGTCCCACCCTTTACCCCAGAGCTGTTCAGGCCCTGCACCCTGTGCCTCTTAAAGGCTGTGGCCTTCCCACAACCCAAGCAGTTGTAGAGTGCCAAAACCTGGAGGAAGCTGTAATTCTGGAAAGGATACCAAAGGAGGTGATAAAACAGCTGCTCCTTGCAGGATCCACAAGCAGTGCTGTGAGCTCATCCCAAAGAACTGAGTGGGAGTTTGTTACTGATATCCCAGAGCACAGGCTTAGCCCGTCTCCTCCAAATCCTGAGCTGCTCATTATCTTCAGTCTGCACCTGCTTCCCATCTCCAGATTTAATCTGTAAGCAAAAGTGGCCTCTCAAGTCTGCTGAAGCAGCCACGGGGAATTTCAACACAACTGAAGCACTGTAACCAAAAGATTTTGCTCTCCCCTCCATGTTTCCCTGATTTCTGATGATCAAAATACAAACCCTGGCTGAGTCCTGCAGCCTTTGCAGACATTTTGGTGACAGATTTTCATTTTTTCAGAAGTAGTTTTTCAGAACAAGTAAGTAATGCCTGAAAATCTGTAGATGCTGAAGAAGTCAATGCTTCATCTTTTACATTTCTGCTCACTGGGATAATCCCAAATTCTTTGTCCAGATATGGATTATGATTTCTTGCAAATGGCTGAGCCTGGAGATTAGAATGGATAAAGCATGTAAAATTAATGTTGACTCTGTCAGCATTATAATCTTGATTGTTTCTGTTACTTTTTTAGAACATAAAAAACACAGTTGGATCCACCCAGCTTTGTCTTTTGTCTCCAGCAGCCACAACTGGATGCTTAATAAATCAGTGTAAAAATAGGCTCTATATTCTCCCATGTACCTTATGATTTTTCAGCAACTAGGGAGGCAGAGATTTCTGGAACTCATAGTTAAATCCAAGTTATTCCATTTAGTAGCTACCAGTGGTCTTGTTCTCTAGGAGTTTTCCTTTACTCTTTCTGAGCTCATTTGTGGTTTTGATTTCCACAATGTGCTGTGATAGGATAGTTCTTTACTGTGCAAAAACAATTTCAAGTCTTATCCCTGTTTGTTTCTTTGTTACAGAGGCAGTAAATTTATTGTTTGCATCTTCTCACCATCATTATAGAACAAGGGGGAATGACTTAAATTGAAAGAGGGCAGGTTTAGATTAGATATTAGGAAGAAATTCTTCCCTGTGAGGGTGGTAAGGCCCTGGCACATCCATCCCTGGAAGTGTTCAAGGCCAGGCTGGAGCAACCTGGGATAGTGGAAGGTGTCCCTGCCCACGGCAGGGGCTGGAACAAGATGATCTTTCAGGTTCCTTCCAACCTAAACAATCCTGTGGTTATTTTCTAGCCTTTAATTGGATTTCCCTCCAGCCATCTCTCTTTCAATTTCATGTGATTTTCTCTGTTTTCACTGGGAGACTTTATCACCATCCTCTCAAGCCTTTCTAATTTTACAAGAAAACACTACTTTGAAACTTTGATTCTGCTGAAATGACTGTTGAATTTTGCTGGGTCTGGAACAGACAAGAGTTGTCTGGCCAAGGGACTTTGAATAACTCTGAGCATCTGAGCTAAAGAGTCCTATGGTTCTGGGGGTCCCCTTATCATTTAAGGGGGGAGCTACTAATTCTTACCATTCAGTTCCCCTTTTTGACCACTTCCTGGCCACACTGACATTTCCAGAGGGCTTTCCCTTTCAGTCTCCAGATCTCCTGCAGTGCTGGAATCAGTGTCTCTGTGTGTGTGGTTGGGGTTATTTTTTCTCCTGTGCATTGCTTTGCACTTATCACTGCTGAACTTTATCTGCCAGTTTATCACCCAGCCTCTCAGGGCAGTGAGACAACATTGCCTCAACACCTCTCCAGTGTCTGTGTGTGCTCAGCAACTGCAGAGCATCTTAGCTGCAACATATTACAGAGAACAGCAAAAATGTGCAAAGCAAATGCTGTCTCTTTTTGATTTTTATTTTACACTGTTCTGGGTTCAGGAATAATAATTGCACAAGTGAAAAATTCCTGCAGGAAAGGAGACTATCCTCCACCTGCTATACCTATAAAATTTTGGTGCCTGTGGTGCCCTTGCACATGTTTCTCCACAAGCAGGTTGATCATGGAGCAGAGCTGTTTGCTCTGGGGGCTTGGATATGCAGGGAAGCACATGCTCCAGCTAGGATATCTGTTCTCTCCAAATCTGGTATGTGGGGGTCAGGCAAGAGTGGAGAAGAACCTAGAGAGGGCTTCCAGCATCCAAAGGGGCTACCAGAGAGCTCAACAGGGACTTTTATCAGGGGCATGGAGAGATAGAGCAAGGAAAAAGACCTTTAGCTGAAGGAAGGCAGGGTTAAATTAAGTATTGGGAAGAAATTCTTCCCTGTGAGAGCAGGGAGGCCCTGGCACAGGTTGCCCAGAGAAGCTGTGGATGCCCCATCCCTGAAGTTTGGGTTGGATGGGACTTGGAGCAATGTTTGCTAGTGGAAGGTGTCTCTGCCCATGGCAGGAGTTGGAATGAGATGGTCCTTAAGGTCCCTTCCAACCCAAACCAGTCTGTGGTACTGTAAGAACCTGTGGCCCTGCTCTGGAACCCCTGAGTTCCCACCTTTGCAGTGGGGCACCCTCTACCTCTGTTGCTCCCTAAATCCCCTCTCTGGCATATCCCTGTTGTTTCTGAGTATCTTCAGGAGCAGACAGAGGTCAGACAAGGAGCTTGTGTCTCTTAAGGCAATGAGAACAGGAACAAAGAATCTTTCCATTTTACATCTACTTCAGAGAGTGAGAGCTGTTGGAAAAAAATAAAGGTTTTTTTTTAATTCATATTGCAAAAATTCCCTATCTAACATAAAGTCCCCCAAAACAGAGCTTTACTATCTTACAGCTAACCCTCAGCTTTAAAGACAACAAAAATGGCACGTCCCCATTTCTGTTGTAGGAATATTTTTAACCAAGAGATGTTTTTTCAGCCTAGATGTATGATAGATCAAGGGGAAAAAGAGGGTTCATTGACTTTTAAAACAACCTCCATTTCAAGGAAGAAAAAGACAAACCTTTTGTTCTGTAACAAACAACATCCTTACAGTACAAGTGCAACTCTCAGATCTGAAATATTATGGCCAGATGCAAATTGCCACGTTTGAATGAGGATGCTGAAATAGAAGGTTTTCATTTTGTTCCTTGTTTCTTTAAAATTTTGTAGTTTACTCCTTATGTCCAGGTGATCTCTCAGCAGAGTCCTGGACTGTTTATTTCATAATTGGTTCATTATGGTCAAGGCCTGTACAAGCTACTGTGCAAATTCAAAAGCAGTCTTGGAGGTGTAGCCACAACTCAAGAGCATGACTGGTGATGTCAGCCCAAATTCCTCAAGAATAAACTGTGGTTTGCTGCCATGTGTTAACCAAGAAGCACTTGGTTTCTAGATTTTACCCAGTCAAAATACAGGAAGCTGAAACATCTGGCTTGTCAAAATGGTCACAAGGTTGTAGAGGCAATGACAAAGATGTCAGAAGATTCAGTCCAGGAAATGAGCACAGTTTAACCACAACTAAGTTCAGTTTCTAAACACAGTCTTACCTGTCTGATGCACTGATTTCTATCTTCTTTTAGATTTTAATTCTCCATGAATGAAACTCCATGTATTTTAAGGAAGTGCTAAGCATCACGATGGTTTTTAGTAATTCTTACCACCTCTCCTGCTGTTTCTTACTTTTGTGATGAGAATTATTAGAAGTGACTTGCCCATTGTGACCCAAATGGAAATAAAAAAATGCAATGAGCCATAGCTATGTGACCTCAAGCCAAATGCTTCAAACTCATGTACCTAAATATAGACACCTAAATAAATGGCCTGGTTTTCAGGAGCACTGTGTGACTCTCAGAGTTGTAGGTGCTCTGAAAAATCAAGATGCTTATTTAGATATCTAAATACAGACTGAGCTTATGAATATATTATTTAATTTGCTTCAGAATGTAAACAACTAAGAAAACAAAGCTACCAGAAATTCTATTTTTATATGTGCTAATTAGAAGGCCACAGAGTGTAATTCAGTGCAAGATACAATTTACTCCTATAAAGCAAATAGTGTGGTAATTAATGTTTATTAATTGTTGAGAACTAGAATTTAGGAGTCCTAGTTCTGAAGCAGTGCTAGACAGGTTTGCTGGAGAAGTCCACTGTATAAGATTTCTTTGCCTTTTATTAATTTTTGTCCTGAATTATGAGATTGACACAGGAAAGTTTTCCAAAATGTCCTTTTAAGGAGCTTTGTTTATATTGAGAGATCATTAAAAAAAATTTATAGGTTTCAGTCTCCCTAAGTGTGATCCATAATCTTCAGGCTTCTTGTATTTTTCTTTCTTCTCTGCGATTTTATTCATTATTCTGACACTTTTAAGTGACTTCTGAAGGCATAATTGGAGTATCATGGGAACAGAAGGCTGTGTTATTAGTCAGCACATGACACCACATACATATCCAGTTAATAGAAAATAAGCAGCTCAAGCAGGTAAGTAACAATTGAGACTATATTTTTGAGCCTGAATTGTGCCTTGTGCCTAGAAATGAAAACTTAATTTTTCAACACTTCTACTAAGACATAGTTTGCTTACACACTTTATCTTCGTGTATGCTTGTATTTGTATCATTGCTTTTACATATTTTAGCCCTGATTTTCTAGAGATCACATCAGTGACTGGCAGTGGATGATGCCAGTGTCCCTGTCCTGCCAGCCCTTGTGCAAGGGGAACACTGGCAGTGGCAAAATGGAAACGGTCTTGGTGACACAAATATTTTTGGGCAGTCACAGCTTCCACAGCACTGAGTCACTGCAGCAGAGCAACCTCTAAGGAGTGTCCTCCTTCCACTCAGCCAGAGGCAAGGCTCTGCCCCTTCCTCCTGCTTTCCCAGCAGTGTGACACAGCACCAGAAGAGACAGCCAGTCCATTCAGGAGTTATCACCTACTGAGGCACTGATCTGCCAGGCTTACCCTTGCAGTGTTGCACTCCAGCTTTAAGCTTTTCAGGTATTTGGCAGCCTGAATATCTGAAAAACCTGAAGGAAAAGGTAAGCTGAATTTACAGCTGAGCTTGGAAGGGGGAAAAAGGGCACTGAAGTTCCTAGGGAGGTTGGAAACAGTAAATGGAAGATAAAGTGGAAAGATAAAGCAGGGCCTCTAGTCTGATTGTGCCCTTCAACTGCTCCAGTACCACCTTGGAGAGCAGCCTGTGCCATGGATGTCCTGTTCAGCTGGCCCACCAAGACACCCAGTGGCACAGCACACTCCCAGGCTGTGACATCCACTGGCCCAGCACATTCCCAGGCTGTGAGAGTTCAGAGCTCAGCAGGCAGGACAGCCCCAGCTTCCAGCTCCTTTGCCCAGCTTCCACCTTCAGCCCCTGTAGAAAGATGCCAATGCTGGAATGTCTCTGTGTGGAGGGATAAATGTCACTTCCCAGGTGCAGGTGTTGCAGCTCAGGGCAGATGTGATTGCAGCAAGTCACCTGGATTTGGCCTGGCTTGTGGGTGTGTAGAGAACTCATTTCCTACAGCCCCACACACCTGAATGTACAAACTGTGCATGTGCACAATACCTCTGAACCAGGCTGCAAGGCCAGAGTCTGCTGGAAAAATTTAGCTGGATATATTGATTCCTACCCAAAGGACAGAATAAAACCATCTCCTGCTGATTCAGGCTTCTTTATTATTTTAAGGAACAACCAGATCATTGTGATGAAACTGGCTTTTAACAAAGTGGTGCTTGATTTCACTTCATGGTGAGCAAAGACCAGTTGCCAGATAGTAAAACATTCTTTGGTTTATTTTCTCAGAAAAAGGAACTTCAAACCTCAGCTTTAATGCTTGAAAACGCCCTAGTAATTATCCTTTTTTATCTGTGTATTATTCCAGTTCTATAAACAAGCTTAAAATAGTAAATTATAATACTAAAGTTTGGGCTGAAGAGCATCAAAGGCTGAATCTTCAGCTGTAGTGAATCACTTAAAGATGAGAACTCTGAGTATCTTGCACTGCTTATCCACTTCAACCTGGGAATAACGTTCAGGGGGGCCATGTCATGATACTGGAAATCACTTGATTTTCTTCTGGTGTCAAGCAAACAGAAGGACACACTTCATGCTTTTCTGAGCATTGATGGTCTTCAGAATAAAGGCCAGATAAAAGGCCAGTGCCTCGAAATTGCCTGTGTATCTGTGTCAGCAGTTACAAGAGCAACACTATGAACCCAGTGTGTTTAATTCAAAAGAGCCAAGTCTGGCTACAGTTGAGACCTTTGAGGGGAAGGTGTCACAGAGCCCCATCTTCAGCTTGGATCCTGCTTTGCCAGTGCAAGACCCCACAGCAAGAGTAGTTTGGACATGCAGTGCTGAGGGACCACATCCACAGAGCCTCTCTTGGCTCTTATTTGGGTCAGATCTTCACAGAAATCACTGGTAATTGCCTCTGAGCAAGGACACAGGAGAAAGGGAATGCCAAGTCTTTCCATTCCCTAATTATGCTTTGTAAAGAACATGATCCTCCTTAGGTTTAGATTTCTCTGCCCAGCTGTGATTACATGATCTGAGTATTATGTACTCAGAAAAAGATGTTTTCTGCCTTTGTACCTAAAAGTTGCTTTATGGAAATAGAATGCCCATATAGAGAATTTAGGTCTTCAGACTCTGCTGGTTTATGTTTTGCAGATTTCTGAAAAGTAATGAGCTTGCTTTTTCCTCCTCCCTTCACTCCAGGAATGGACACACTCCAGATCAAGAGCTTCTCTTTTTGAAAAACGGGCAATTTTGTTGTCAAGACTATTCATATAGAAATGTCATTTCAGTGCTTGGTAAAACAATTTCATTTCCTGGTCTGCAGTTCTATCCCACTCCAGGTAGGAATCTGCTCATTTTCATTTCAGTCCACTGCAAAAAGGCCCAGCAAGCTCCAAAGGCCCATCCACTATTGGAGAGCTCTGATCTCTCTCACATTTATCAGGAGCCATTTGCAATCACAGCCAGGGCTGTTACAGTGCTGTTGATGGGAGATGTAGGATCTCCTCTCCAGCACTGAACTTCTTGTTTTTGTAACCAAAATCCATGTTAGAGCCTTCAAGCAAAGTATCCCAGGTGAGCTCAGGCCTGATCATTTGCTCATTTGCCATCAGTCCTTCCTCACTTGCCTTTTTCAAAGCTGGAAAGGTGATGTATGGAGTTTCTGGAGCAGGAGAAGCCCAGTGCAGCTTAGGAATTTAGAGTATAGGTGTAGTTCCTACTCACAGGCAGCTGCTACTCAGCCTTCTAGGGAATGCTCCTCCATAGGGGTTGTTTTTATGAAAGAAGTTGTCTTTTTACTCAACAAGAAACTTGTCCATAGTCTTTAAATGCCAAGCTTTGCATTAAAAACAAAGTATTTCTGAAGACTGGGGGGCACAGCTGTTTCATCATCCTCCTAAAAACTCTAAATTAAGGGATTGAAAATATTTCTCCTGAGTGTTTTGACTGTAACTCTACAAGTAGTGTAACTTACCAGCAGCACATCTCAGGAAAACACGTAGCTCATCCAAAGCCTTCCAGACAGCCATTGCTATCAATAACCAGGCAGGAGTGCTCTGATGAGTGGGAACAACACTTTCAGCTTTTAAGCCATACAGACTTTACAGCAGTGGGTAATTGTCATTATTACCCCAGTGTGAGGAAACAGGGATGAAGTGATTCACCCAAAGAGCACAGTGAGTCAATAGGGGAGCTGGGAATAGAGTGCAGAATTCCCTGCATTATCCATTGGAGACCTCAGATAATATCATTTTATAAATGCTCTATCTTTGTAAAGACTTCAGTGCTATAATTATCCTCCCAGGACTCTCATGGAAACAAGATATTTATAACTCCATTAAGCCTTTCCTGGTAATTTTATGATCAAAGTGAAAAACCCAAATAATGCTGTGCCAATCAGTTGCATGTCCAATGTCATCCAGAATGGCCACATGATGAAAGCCTCTCCTTGGCTGTTGCAATTAAGTGTTTGCTATCTTTTGAATGCCTTTCCTGTGTCCAATTCCCCTTCTACCACATGGTGGACAGGGAGTATTTTCTGCCGTGTGATGAGCCACGCATTTAGAATGTACCAAATAACTGGGAAAGATGCTTGTTGCCAACAAAGCCTACTGGTTTGGGCTATAAATGCTTCCTAAAATCCTTCCATGTGTGCCAGGTTCACCTAAAATGAGCAAAGCCACCTCAGTATTTCCACTAACCTTTGTATGTCCTTAAAATTACAATACAGATGCCAAGACTAACTGTAAACAACAGGTTAGGGACTGAGGCTTTTGGAGCCTGGTTCAGCAAAGCACTTAAGCCTGGGCTTAAATCAAAATCCATTCTTATTCCTCAGACCCATTTTTAGTGTTTGTTTAAGGCAAAACACATGCTTAAGTCGAGTTTTGCTTGGCACAGTGCTTAAGCCCAGCACAGAGCGAGGGCCTTAAAATTAATTTCTTTTTGAGGGGAAGTAATTATTTTTAGCCCACTTCTCAATGGCCACAGCCCTATCTTTTAGTCCCCAGACAGCTATTTTGAGGAGGTGTACGTGCTAAGCCTAAACTTCTGGGTTCTGTGACAGTCAGTGGCTCAGAAAAGAGAAAGACCACTTGAAATACTTGACTTGAGAGGGGCCTTTGGGGAGACTTATTAGAGAGAAGACATGAAAGAAATGGTGATTATTCTGGGAGCTAGTTGCTGATGCTGTGGGTGATCTTTTCACTGCACTGACTGGAGAAGATTCACTTACAGGAGGTCAACAATTTTAACTCAAAATGTTGCCAAGAGTCTTATATTTCCACAGGAAATTCATGATTTCAGGGAAAATGTTTATACTCTCTTCAAAAATATAAAAAAAAATTTGGCTTGAATGTGTTAGTTTCCTTGTTTATTTCTTTTCTTCTGAAACTCTTCTTTGAAATACAATTATTAAAAGTGAATTGATTTAACAGAGTTTTATTTATCATTCCTCATAACATTAGATTCCTGTCTCATTAAGACAACTCCTACCATTGTTTCACTGACTTAGAAACTGGAATTTATCACGTAGATCTGGCCTTTGCCACATCTGGAGGAGGAACAATTACACTGTCTAAGATGTTTTTTGAGGGATGCTCCACTACTTTCTCTTTAACATCCAGACTTGATACAGAAGGTAGAAATAAAAAATGCAGCTTGAAATACATTTGATTTCTCTGTGGGCTTAAAAATCCTGGGCTTCTTGCAGTCTTGTGATAATGGCATGGATAAAACCTGACTCTGACTCCCACTACTGATATATAGGACAGTTTTCTAACAGCAGGGAGAGTCAGGTAAGAGGACAGATCCCCATGGAAATTTGGCACTGCTGTATTTAAAAGCAGATTGGACAAGCACTTGAAGAGGAATAATTTAGATACTCTTAATCCACTCCTGCGCAGGGTATCGTGATGACCTTTTAATGCCTGTTTAACCCTGTCCCATGGGAAAGTCCTTCCCTCCCCCAGAAGCTTCTGGATTACATCCAGGCAGAAGACCCCTTTTAGCTCTATCACCTGACCACCACATTGCTTTACTAATCCACCTCCCTTATTTTTTTCCACCTTGGAAAGTACAGCAAGTGCCTGGAGCTGTCATCCACCACAGGGTAGTGATGGGATCCCACAGTCAGGCCCACTTTTCTTCACTTCTGCCATGAAGAGATGTTTCTTTTGTGCCAAAAGCCTGCACTTCTAATAAGAATATGTCCTGCCTTCCAGGACTAATATTTTAATGGCTGATTCTCATCTCATCAGGAGTGGCTAAATTCAGTAGCCCCACAGAGGTGAGGCTGCTGCAGCTCCACACTCCTGGGTCCAGCAGACACATCCACAAATGTGTAAAATGAGTGTATGCACTGATGGTTCCAGTGGCCAGCTCAGACAGAAACACTCAACACTCAGCCAAACAGCACCAGTGGCCTCATCCTGCCCTCTGCTCTGGCAGATCACAGTGAAGGTCTGTGAGTGCAAAATATTTATAAAAATCATCATAGAATCATAGAATAGTTTGGGTTGGAAGGGACCTTAAGGATCACCCAGTTCCAATCCCCTTCCATGGACAGGGAAACCTTCCACTAGACCAGGTTGCTCAAAGGCCCATCCAGCCTGGCCTTAAAAATCTTATAGTCATCTCCAAATTTTAAAATTAAAATATACTCTTGCAGGTAATACCACACATGAAATCCAAGGGAATGGCTTTCAGTTATGGAAGAGACACTAGAACTGCAATTAAGATTGCAACTCTTGCACAGTTAACCATTATGTGCTAAATTAAAAGTTGGATGAATCATTTTCCAGCCATATAAATCACTGAAGTTGTTGTATCCATCAGGAAGGTAAGCCAACCATGTAATGAATTACACAATGTGTTATTTTCCTATGCATGTTATTCCCATAATTTGTACTGTTGTTGAAATGCTCTATGTGTGAGGGGTTTTTTTTACAAATACTTTTAAAATTATGAATAATCTTTACTTATAAGACTAAAAACACATGCCAGCTATTATTGTATATGAAATCTGACAGCAGTTAAAGTGTTGGTATCTGAACTTATTTGACAGCTTCTTCAAACAGTTTTTACTAGGTATTCTTTACAGGATTAAATATTCTTAGATTTGTGCAATTTGTTCTATAACTCACATGGTTGGGAAAGCAAAAGTGTTCTAGATGTTAGACAACCAGTCCCATGAGCAGGAACAGCTTTCCTTGTGATCACTTTTTATTGGAAGCTGAACATCATGGTCAAACTGTCATTGCAAATTTATGCAAGGACCACTTCTGAATCCTGTGGAGCAAAATAAAGCTCAGCAGAAACTTTAGGTGCTCCAGTGGAACAAGGTTCCAAATTCTTACAGTTTTCCATTACAAATGCATTTTATTTGCCAGAAGTTGGCACTGGTTGTAGGCAGAGCAGGCCAGGCCTTCGCCTGCCCACACAGGCAGTGACACACAAGTCACCAGAGTTTATCAGGGTGTGGAGCTGATCCAGAGGTCTCTGTTCAGACTGTCCTGGATTTTGTGCACCCCAGCACCAGGGAGCTGTTTGTTGTTACCAATGTGATTTCTTAGCACGAGGCACCACTTTGGCCTTGTTTTGAAGCGTCCTGCAGGAAGCAGTGACCTGGCCCAGGGGAGCAGCTTCTCCACTGGTTCTGGCACAGCTTCCATGCAGCTTTTTGTCCTGAATGTTTGGTTGGCGAGTTTAGTATATCAGATTTGCAAAGTCTGTGAATAACTGACCCACAAATTATGAATGCAGCAGGGGAGCTTGGACTGAAGTACTGGGAGGTGGGCAGCCAGAGGAGGAGCACAGGTACAACTGCACTGGTTTGGCACAGCATAATGTACAGCAGTGAAAGCTGAAATCAAGAACTCTACAGGCAGAGAACCTGTCTGAAGATATGGGATTGGGAAGCAGCTCAGTGGTCCATCCATCCAGCATGGATTGGCAAAGAAAGGTCAGTGCTGCACAACTTTCATTCCCGACATTTATACCGGACCCGTAATGGTGCCATGGGTTGCTGTGTCCCCACCAAATGTAAAGGGCTCTGAAGAAAGAAAAAAATCCAAAAAACCACTTCTGTTAGTTCAGTTAATGGAATTACCATTGTGCTTTAACATTAAGATATAAACATTCTTGTATCTTCAGTCGTAGAGAATCAAGACCAAATACCAGGAATTATTTCTTGGCTTTGCCAAAGCTACTGGGTAGGGCCTTCATGGTTAATTATTATTCCAGTCACTCTGTCAGGATGACACATGAGCTCTTAAGAAACTCTCACACTTTTGAATACTTCCAAAATATTCAAATAATGATGTGGAGACTGTGCCATTCTCCCTTAACAGTAAAACCTTTCTGTGTCACAGTTGCTCATTAATTCTTACCCTCATCATTTACCTTCCACCTCTAATTATGGGGTGGAAGAGCACTATAAGTGTTACATCTGATTCCTTATCTTTAAAGTATTAATGATCCCATTCCATATTTACTGGTTTTGTGAGACAAAACATTCTTGTAAGCACTTTACTGTATAGTATTGTATTGTGTAGGCAGTGCAGCCCATACAAACTGGAATTGCTGGAATTACTCTGGATTTTCTGAGTTAAAACAAAGATCGAGTTGTTCATTACATGTTTTATAATATATACACATGTTTTATAAACTTTATGTAAGCACAGTTGAGCATGGTTGTTCAGCTGAGCCTGATGAATGAAGGGGAATGCTACACAAATGCATGGATCTCTTACCTCCTTTGGCACTGCATCCAACAGCACAACTTCATACTTGTACAGGAACAGCACAACGAACAGCTGGATTTCCATGATTGCAAACCACCTGCAAGGAAAGGGAGGAAAACGTTGGCCCTCCAGACTGACCATCATATGTGTGTTATCATCAGGTGAGAAACAGGGTGTCTGACACATTTTACACTCTCTGCTTTAGTCCTGCCTGAAAGTTTATCTTCCACAGGAAAACTGCTGTAGTTTGTTCAGGTTTGTTACTCAGCAAAGAACACGAATGTGGCAGCTGCCCCTTCCTTCTGCTGAAACGCTGGACTGACAGTGTCCCTCTGACACCTATTTTAAACCTTAAAGAGCTCCTTATCATTATGGATTTTTCCACTGTATAAACATTTATGTTCTCCTAACACTTGCTGACTTGAAATAACTTCCTAGGAGTGAGAAGGCAGTCAAACACAGAAAAGGCCATATGACTAATCGTGCTATATAAAGTTATATAATGCAGCTGGGAGCCTGGTGACATCAGAGAGCGGTGACAGTGGGAGTTATTATTTAATGCGTCAGCATTAGGATGCAGCAGGAGACCCAAGGGCATGATTTCTTCTTTCTGTAACACTCTCCCAAGGGTCTTTCTTACGCCACAGATTTTGGATAACTGCAGGTGAAATCCTCCAGGCTACTGGTTTTTAATGCTGATGTGTACAAGAGCTTTCTGCATTCACCAGTGTGCACCTATGTGAGGCCATGGGATTACTCACTTGCATAGTTTAGACATAAATCTTAAATACCCAGTTACAATAGTACTACTGCCTTGCTCTTCTACAGAGGAATGGTGGAAAACCTGGATAAAACACCTAGGGGGGAATTCACAGGGGAAGAGGCTACATGACTGCACATGGAGTTGGCCTGGCAGGTGTGAAGGGTATCTAAAAAGCCTCACAGACCCAAGGTCTCCTGCAGAGCCACCAAGATCTGCACATGGGCCACCCTGGCTTCTGGAGGGCGAAGATACTTGTTTGTTTAGCACAGCCTCAGACCAAATTATCTCTGTGGTTTCAATTGTAATTGCCTTGAGCTTTTGGTGGCCTTGGCTCGGGGGAATGCAGAGCAGAGGTATTTTGATGGCTATTAGCCCAGCTCAGGTGGGATGTAGCCCAAGCTCCAAGCCTGCAGCACCCTGCAAGGGTGGGTTGGCACAGCAGGGCCCTGGACCCCAGTGCTCGAGGGGACAACAGAGCCGTGCAAGACAAGCACAGTCACACAGGCAATAACCACCTGGTTCAACCAAAGTAGTCAAACTGACATCAAACTGTTCTGTTAGGTAAAAAATATGGCACAGAAATGGCTTTTTGGGAGCTCTTCCCACATTAGTTTGCTAGAATATTCGACAAGTAAGTTATTTGATAGCTTTCAGTTTGATTAAATTAGCTTTTAATTTCATGCTGAACTTTTGCAATGGAGAAACTAAATGTTTCATATATTTCATTTATAAACCTCAATACTGAAATGAATAAAAATGCATCTTAGACTTGAAATATCATTGTTTCATTCAGTCATATGAAGGAAATCTGCAACCTGGAATCCTTGATACAACCGTTGATTTAATTTTCTTCAAGACCATCACATTATTATTTTACAATTATTGCTGAAAAACCTGAAGGTGTGTGTTACCATGTGGACTGCCAAAGGGTCTGAAAGGCTTTTTTGTCTCTCAGCAAGAAAAAGATTCTCCATCTGTTGTGTATGTAGAAGTGTTATACTTTTCTTTCTAAACAAAAACTTAATTGAAAGATGTGATCAGAGTCCAGAGAACAGCCTGAACAAAGATATAGGTCAGGATACATAAACAAGCAGCTTTCAGAAACATTGTTTTGCAGCTTTCCCTGCACCTGCAGATGCCTCTTGTGAATTTTGCTGTTGGCCTTGCTGGGAATGAGGCTGTGCTCAGATTTAGCTCAGGAATGTGGTACAAGCCACCAAGGTACAGCAGTGAGTGAGCACTTCCCTCTGGCAAACCTAAATGGTGAAAGCAGTTTTCTTCATTTTGCTGATGTCTTTAATGCCTTCACAAAGTTTATCTGGCACTCACATCTAGCCTGCCAAGGGTGCAGATTCCAGAATGCAGATCCTCTGCAACACCCTCCAGATTCCTTGCTCCACATGGAAGTCAAGGTAAAATGACTGATCTTAAGGATTCTTGGTCACTTTTGTCTCAGAGGAGCCCAGGTTTTGAAGGCAGAGGGTTGAGCACAGAGATGTTTGAACACAGGAACGAGGAGCAGCTGGCTCCCTGGGATTTGTTCCAGGAAGAGGGACAGCAGAGAAAACAGCAGAAGGAATGCAGGAAGTACCAAGACTGGCATTGCTGAAGGAGTGAAGTGAGACAGGATCTGCAATTTAAGCCATTTTATACAATTCCGTGTGCCCTAATGCAAAGACAAGATTCAAACAGAGAGGAGCCAGTTAAGATATCTGAAGATAAGCAGAGATGTCAATGGCATTGCAGAGGATGGAAAGAGAGTCTCAGACCTGAGAAATATTCTACAGGTTTGTTTAAAACTGGTTTAAGGCAACCTAAATAACTGCATCTGTAAAATGGTGCATTTGGAAGTGGAGCAACTCTCCCTTGATAAGAAGACACCTCAGCAGGGACAGAGCCAGGCTGAATTTCCTCCCTGAGTGGAGGGCAATATCCCTTGATACACTGGTTTCAGATTCTGCCTGTTCAGTGTGACTTAACCTGTCTTTTCCAGGAATGAAACCACTTTCAGACCAGTTTAAACAAGGTGCAGATGATGCTGAACATTAGGAGACTGACAAAGAGCAAAGCAAACACTTTATCTCCTAGAGTAAGAGAAGCCCAGTTCAAGAGGGTTGTTCTCTGCAGGGTTTGGGAATAAATAAACCCCAGCTGTTTCACTGACCTTCCTGGACATTGATGCTTCCCTCCTCCGAATGCCACAAAGCTGTCCAAGAAAGCATTCTTCTCTAAATTTGCCTCTTTCCAACGATCCTGTGGGAAGAAACTTTTTTTTTTCCAAATCAGCCTTATATAAATAAAGCTTAACTTTATTTCTTCAGGCTAAAAATGACCTTGGACAGCTAATCCTCGATACAAAGTTGCACTAATGCCATTTTTTTTTTGCATTCAACCTGTTAGTATTAGAATCTGGATCCAAAAGTCAATGCCAAATCAGGGAAAGAAATGAGGGTCCTATTTGAAACACATTTAGGTGCATTAAAATGCTGGAGAAGTTTTCAGAATTACCCCTAAAGCAGTTTTTCTATACCTCTCCATTTCCTAAATCCTACATCTTGAGCTATTAAAATGCAACCTTCTCTTTAAATATATATACAAATGCAAATGTTCAACCAGTACTGAGGGAAGCCTCAGCCACAAAATTGTCATGACACACAAATAGCTCACACACATCTTGCACAAAAACACATTTCTAAGACTCTCTGCACAGACAAATGCAAGGTCTATGAGCTTTAACTGATGTAAGCCAGTGTGTGAGAAGATGAAGGATTCTCCACAAAAAAACAGCTTGTCTGTACCAAAAGGGATCCCTGCTCCATCCTAAATTGCTTAGAGAGGAAAGGGACAACGCGAGGAACAAGGCAATATGGGCTGAAGTTTTGGTGGGTGACACAAGAGAAGCAAATCTCATGACTGCTGGGTGACAAACTGTACCAGCCTCCACAAACTCAGTGCTACTCTGCCAAGTAACACCCTGTCAAGCTTCTGATGGTGAACTCCTCTGATGAAGCTGTCCCAGAGAAGACATAATCTTGCATTTATCTATTTTAGGGTTTTTTTTTCAGCTAGGGCTGTTTAGAACTTTCTGAGGAGGAAACCTGTCAGCAACAAAATCCGATAAAGAAAGAAAAAAACATCTCAGTGATGATGAAGCAAGGTCATACATTTGGAATGACAACGTCCAAGGGGTACTCACCTACTCCTCTTGAAAAAATGGGTGAGTTTCTAAAAAACAAGCTACCTTGCTCTTTAGAAATAAAGTTACTAAAAAAATAAGCTGCTGCATCAGAGTTTCAGCTTCAGATTTCAAAGAAGCAGGAATTGTTAAAAGGGATTTCAAATCAGGAAGAGTTTGCTAGCAGGGAAGTTTTGTTTAAATTACTCCTTGATGTATTTCTATAAAAAAGACAAACTGTTCTATATTGGATGGTGCTAAAAAGAGCAGTTACAAGCCTGCCCACACAGCCACCTGCAGTGGAATAATAATCAAGAAACTAGATTAACTACTGAATTAGCAAAGATAATACCTACCAGAAATCATCCAACAGGGAGGAGAGAATACTTGGAATCACAGAATTGGTTAGGTTGGAAAAGACCTTTAAGATCATCAAGTCCAATATTAACCCAGCACTGCCAATCCATCACTAAATCACATCCCCAGGTGCCCCACCTATACATGTTCTAAATCCCTCCAGGGATGGTGACCACACCATTTTCCTGGGCAGCCTGTTCCAATGCCTGACAACTCTTTCAGTGAAGAAATTTTTCCTAATATCCAATCTAAACCTCCCCTGGCACAATTTGAGGCTGGTTCCTCTCATCCTATCAGCTGTTACTAGAGAGAAAAGACTGACCCCCACCTGGCTGCAATCTCTTTTCAGGGAGTTGCAGAGAGTGATAAGGTCAGTATCAAAGTGAAATGAAGTAGTGCCATGTTACCCGGAACACATCACTGAATTTCAAAGTCTTGTTTATTCCTATTCAAGGCCATTCTCCAGCCAGATTTAAGCAAGTTTCTCCATGTGCTTTTATTATAAAATAAGTGAGGGGGAGAAAAACCAGCAAAATATCCACACTAGGAGTGACAACTTACAGGTTTGAACATTTCTGGGTCAGGAAAATACTTTGGATTCCGGTGCAACCAATACGGTGACAACATCAGCATGTCACCTGCAGGGATGGTGAAATTCTGAAAAGGAGAAAAATCTCTAAGAAAAGAGCTAAACAGGTTAAATTCACAAAGCAGTCCCTCCTTGGTACTTCTCTTCCATCAGCAGAAGGTCCTCAGAAAAGACAAATGAAGGTGATTAAGCTATAGTGGCCATATTACATCTGAAGCTTTTTCTTGCTGTTGCTATTTTTTTCCATAGAACCTAAACAGTGGGGAAGGTGAAAAGATTATTTGTGTTCTAATTTGGGTTTTTTTTAGATATCAAAAGATCAGAAACATTATTTCTGTCTTTTCTGCTTCTGGATTTATCATGTGAGCTGTGGGTTTTTTCTAAATATTTTATTAAGCACTTCCTTCATTGTAAAGAAATTCAAAGAAAGCCTTCTATGACAGTAGATGTTAATAATTTGATCAGTAATCTTAAATAGTTATGAGCACTGATTCCTTAAAAGTGTGGGGGTTTTTCCCAAACATTTCTTTGCCAGATTCCTGAATGCTGGTACCTCCCTTCTGAATGGTAGTGAAGAGGACAAAAAGGAGTCTTATCAGTTACTAAAATGTGGTCCCTTCTACTATACTTGTTGTGTCTGATTCCTGTTCCACATGCCATCAGTATCTGTAGTTCAATTCAATTCAATCTAAAATCAATTCAAAATTGAAGGCAAGACTGGGAGCCAGAGAATCCAAACCACTTGTAAATTAATGATGATGAATAAATCTATTAAAAAGAATAAATATGTGAGGCTGGGGAATATCTCTACCACTGTCATTTTATCCAAATCTATCTGGAGGATCCTTTCCAGACAAATCACACAGCATCTTTTGGAGAAAAAAAAAGCCCACAGCCAAACCTCACCTTAATTCTAATTGGGTTTATGACTTTCTTGGTGATTGCACCTGGAGACCTCAGCCGTATGGCTTCCAAAGTGCACTGTTTAATGAAAGGGATCTTCTTCAGGTCCTCCTCAGAGACTTCCAGTTTATCTTTACCTGTTTTGGTATGAGAAAGAGGACTCCGTGTAAAAACTGGATTTCATACTTGTTTTGATACAGGCTGTCATGTCTTGCTTTAGAACTGTGGGTGAAATACTTCAAGGCATTGTTTACACCCAAAAATTGTCTTTATATTTCAAAGTAAATAAATAGACTCAAATCAGAAAAAAAAAAAAATAAGAAAAGCCACTGATCATAATTCAGTAACTCTAGGGCAGGTGTGGATATGGCATTGGACAGAAGGGGCCAGAAAAGTCCTGTTGGAAGTTAAAAGTCTTCAGAGTTTTTCTGTGCTTTCATAGGACACTGCATGGAAATCTCAGGGACTGCAGGCACCAAGACAAGAAGCCATGGCTGAGCTCCTGGGCTCAGTTAACATCAGCTAATGAAACAAGGCCAGGAGAAAGGCTTCATGATTTTCTTTATTGGTCAATTACTGACATGTTTCTTGATACAGTTTTGACCCACGTCAATAAAGAGTCTTCCATGAAAGTTTAACTCTGTCCAAGGGATTCCATATGGGAATGACTGCTCCCAATAGGTGACTGCTTTTTGAGGGAAAGAGGTTAGTCAAGGGGGGTGAACCATGCTGGAAAAATTTGCCTCTGATGACAGAAAAGAGAACAGTTCCTGGCCTGTTTTTTCCATGAATAGCTCTAACTCTGGTGAGCAACACACCATGAAAAGCACCTGAACTGAAAGACCTCATCTGACCCCACCGCAGGTGCCTGGAAAAAGCACAAGACTGGGTAATTCAAATCTAAGTTTGAATGATGGGAATGAAGAAACAAACATATACTGTTCTTTTCCTAGCTTCTTTCTGCTAACACCAGAGGTGTTTCTGCTTAAAAATACATCTTGAGCATGTCCTGAGTAAAGACCTGAGAGCTGGGCCTATGCTATCAGTAGCACCCTCAGCTTAGCAGGAACACTCATTGTTCCCAGCCACTGAGCAAGTGTGCCCTGTGCTGGGCCAACACAGGATAAATCACTTCCAGCCTCCAGAAGGACAAAATCAGATTTATTACCTGCTTTGCCAAAAACAGAAGCCAGGTCTTCCATGACTTTCTTGTAAATGGCAGGATTAGAGAGTATGAAAGCAAGGGTCCAAAATGCAACCTAAACAGAGATGGAAATCCTTGACTTCAGGGATATGGAACAGAATGACAGTATCTTTTTTGC
Source organism: Notiomystis cincta (assembly GCA_013398075.1). Lineage (NCBI taxonomy): Eukaryota > Metazoa > Chordata > Aves > Passeriformes > Notiomystidae > Notiomystis > Notiomystis cincta. Next base: position 178,448 of record VZRX01022842.1, read on the forward strand.
AAATCACAGAGGCAGGTAAAACCATTTGCCTTTTTTTTTGGATGTGCCTGTTGTAGTTGGGATGCACAGGGAGCTGTGCTTCCTGGGTAAATCCATATCTGAGGGCTCAGCTCCTGGGAGATTATGTCTAGTCATCTGCTGTGTACTTATCTTTAGTGAACATTCTATAGCTTTGGCCTTGAGCTTTGAAACACAGAATCCTTTATTTTCAAAGAACTAGGTGTTAAATGAACTACTAAATCATCATGCATGATTAGTTTTAGCTCCAGAAATGAAAAAAAAAAAATTCATACTAGTATTAGGAGAAATGAGGTTAAATCATTTGCAAGGCATTGTCATAGTGAGTCACACTAAAATGGACAGGAGAAGTTTTAATTAACAGCAAAGCAAGGAAGAGTATATACCCTTTAGAAATAATGTGCTAACTGATTATGCAATGAAAATCAAGAAATTTAGGAAAGGAGAAAATCCTCTTAAGTAGGATGAAACCAGAAGGACTGGCAGCAGTGCCAGGAGTCTCTCTCCTCTTGCTGAGCTGGCGGGAGGTGCAGCCTGCACACAGATCTGGTCATGGGCCATCTGTGCTGGTGAGGGATGAAACTCTGACTGTTATTTCCCAAACAGACCAGTGTGGATGCAGCCCTCCTTCTGCAAAACAAATCTGGTGGCTTAGCCTTCCTGTACAGCACTGGACACTGTGGCTTCACTCCATGGCCTAAGAAGGGACAACTGAATTGTTTCAGATAAAAGGGTTTAAAGTGCTTGTAAAAAATGCCCTTGGAAGGTGAAAGGCCTTTTCTTTCGTCATTCCATTCCCCAGAACAGTGGTTGTGACTATTCTGAGAAACAGAAAAATATCTGTATGTCTATTTACAGCTGAATATTACAGAAGTAAGTGTTGTGGAAGGAATGTCAGTTATCCTGATAACAGACAGCAGGCTATGCCTCCCACTTATGCCAACACATGAATCCACAGAAACCTCACTGAAATGGATGAATTTCCCCATGGCTAAACTGCAGTAATATCCAATCTCCAAAAAACATAGATATATCCGTTAGGGGAACATACAAAAATAACTCACTATCATGTTTTTCTAAATCACATCTGTAATGGACAGAACTGTGCTGGAAAGAGCTTAGTAGTCATGGTAAATAAAGGATGTTTTTGCTGCTATGGATTTTTCATCTGAGAAATTCCTATAAATGTCTTTGGTCAGCCTAAGCTGTGTTAAGATATATTGGGCTTGTTAGCATACTTATATCAGTATCATTAATCCAGCAAATCCTTTTCTAACACAGACAAAACTTAACAGCTCTAGAATGAAACTATTGCTTTTCTTCCACTGGTGTTTGTACAGCAGATCTCCCAAAAACGAAAGAGACAAATTCACTCCAGGCTTTACAGACAGATGAAGTTACTCTGTATTATGCTTTTGATACTCTTTACAATTGGTAACACCAGGGTATCTGAACTAGTCTTTTCTATAATGCAGCCACAGTGCTTCAAAACAGTTAAATGCTTTTCACAGCTTAAGACTGTGATCTTAATAGCTGTGAGGCTTATGTTCCTGAAATGTTATGATAGGGGACAACGTAATTTAGGAAAAATACAAGAAGAGCTTTTCTTGTCATTGCTTCTGTGACATTGCAGCCTGGGTATATTTGTAGTGATGCATGTGGGCGTGATAATCCCTTCTTTGGAATCCATGCAGTGTGTGTGTGACCTCTGCTTCAAACCCTTTCCTTCCCAAACCCTGGCTTTGGAACAGGAGGGAGAGAAGGTGTTTCTGTAGCTGATGTACTTACTGGCACAGCATTTGCTTGGGCAGCCCAGAGCATCAGGAGACCATAATTGGGAGCTAGATGTTTTCCTTGCAAGTTATCCAGGAGATGCTGTAGAAGTGTCTGTTAAAAATAAAAGAAGTATTTCCAAGAATATATTAAAGTGTAGTTTGAGGCAAGGCTTACTAGAACTCAAGGACTAGTTTCCCAAAGAGAAGTAATGGTAGTTACAGCTTTTTTGGAAGGCACAATGTAGAAATGACAGCTATTAAGAGAAAGTGAGATTCACTCACATAGGCAGAGGGCCAGGAGACCACATGTATCCCTCTTGAACACCTTCACTGCTCTCCATTCCCTTAAGGTTTTAGGGGATTGGGTTCCCTCACTCTCCATTGTTGCTTGTATGTGTAAGAAAGAAAAAAGAATCTCTATTCTAATCCCTGCTCTACACCTCTGCTTTAAAGAACCTGAAAATAGGAATGAGCCAGTTGAATGAATGGAAATTAAGAAAATGTTCTCTCTGTTCATGCCAAAAAGGTGCTTGTTATTAAGAGATGGTCTGATACATCAGCAAACTCCCTAGTTTCAGCACTTTGTTGGTGACCTAAGCAGTGATTTCAATGGGCTGATGCTCTCTGAAACTATAGCAACTGTGTAATGTTCTAGGATCAGCTTTTGTTCATAGTATTTCCTTAAATGCAGGGTAACCATGCACTTGAGGCAAAGCTTCCTGCCTGCTTTTCAGAGGGCAAAAGGCTGACCTTGAATAAAAAATGGCTGATTTTTTTCCAAATTCCCACTTAATCTAAGACACCAAGTTTGTGCTTCCTACTTTCTGCACCTCCTTACCTCCCACCAGTTCCTCTCCAGACTTCTCTTTCTTTCTGATTTATTTTATTAAAGAAACTGTGGTATGTAAAGCTTTTAAAGTCTAAAGAAAAACCTGTTTTGTTTAATGATCTGTTCTACAACCATTTGGTAGATCAAAATTCCCAGGCCAGTCTGCCATCACATTTGTCAGCCCTATCAGCAGAATTCCTGCTAGAGCTAAGGAGAATAACCAGGGGAACAACTTATCTCAGCTTTGACACAATCAATATTTAGGGGACTTGGCTCCCAATCCAGTAATCTGCTATTTTCTACCAGTCTGGCTGTTGAAGGATCTGCTCACTCTACACCAGGGTTTATAAATAGCACATGTAAGGTTTTGAAGTTTCACAGCACGGTGCCCTCAGAGAAACAACTGAAGGGTCTTTCTCTCACCTCTTTCAACTGCTCACTGCAGTGTGATACTGGAGGCTGGGGATGGGTCACAGCTCTGAACCCTGGCCTTAAAATTCCCCAGGGGAAGATGTTCATTCTCAGAATTGCTTGAAATAAACTAAATGGAGGAACAGGAGTCAAAGTTATGGGTCTGTCCTACTGCAGGTGACAGCAATACTGGAACATTTTGGGTATAGCTATAAAAGCTGACATATTTGACTTATTTCTTCCAGTACTGAAGAAATTCCTGCTCTCCATTGCTTCAGTCAGAATGTACAACAAAGCCATCTTAATTCCTACCCTCGGATGTTTACCTTGGATGCAGTCTCTGAAGGGTTGGTCCTTTCAGCATCCAACACTACTTTCTCAAATAATTTTAGAAGCCATTTTTTGGATTTAGACCAGTTCCTGTAAAGAAAAGCAACAAACAAGAAGCACTTAACTGAGGCAGCACAAACCAACATTTCCTTTTCCATGAGAAGCACTCCTTGGGTTGTTCTCTAAAAGCCCCTGGGCAGCAGTCAGCTGATGAACAGCCAAGTGTCAGTCTGACTGACAGAAGTGATGTCTGGCATGAGGAACAGCACGTCCTGATGCCTTTTGGGACTACCTAAAAACAGAGACCAGACAAAATTAAGAGAATTGAAACCAGTTTATTTAATGAAGGGCCTTCAGGTACATTTAGAGCAGATGAAGCCCACACAGAGGCTTCCCCCAAAAATGGATGACGGGTCACGGGTCTTCGTACTTTTATAAATTTGGTCCCTTTGCATACTGGGGTAATCTTCCCATTACAGCTTCAGGTAATTAAGTCATTTAGCCCAAGTTTGCTCCACCCCCAACTCACTTTTGTTTACATTTCTTGGGGCCTGAGATAATAAGGTGTCCTTGATTCCCAGGCCTAGAGAGGAATTGTTGAGTCTGACCAAAATGGGAAAGCTTAGCTAACACTCTATGTGGAGTTTAGAGTTATACACTAAAGAATTGCAGGATTACAAATACATGAAAAATATAAAAGCTAAAATCCTAAGGCATCAGTTCAAGGCCTTCACATTGGCCAGAACTCCTCCTGCAGCCAGGACCTGGGACTGCAACACTCCTACATTTTCATACCTTTTTATTACAGGTTTTCATTGTGGATTTGGACAGACTGCTTAGGCCAATCTTCTCAAGAATGATCCTCTTGAAGAAAATCAAGGCCACTTTTTTAGAGCATCCTCAATTCTTTCTGAAGGTATTTTGAGGTGCTAAAGGTGCCCATGAGAGCACTGACAGTGTCTGGAAGCACCTCCTCAGGGTCTGGGTGTCTCTCCCCAAGGTCAATTCTGTTGCAGTGCAGCCACATAACCTGGGATTGGTATTGGGAAAACAGCTGAGGTGTGGAAAAGAGCAAAGAGACACCTCGTTGGAGGCCCCCTGAGCTTGGAACTCACATTTAGGCTCAGGCCTTTGCCCTTTACCCCATTCTGCTGCTCCCTGACAGGTCTAAACTGGGCCCTGCTCACCTAAGCCAGGTAGTTTCTGCTTTATACCAGAAAAATGCACAACACAAGGTCAGAACTTTTTTAAGCATTTAGCTAAAAGCCTGCTTCACCTGAGGGCACACCATCAATAAAAACTGGGCATCATCCTCCAGGGGAAATGTCTCCCATGGTTGATGCTGCAGCAAGATAAATGCCAGAAGGGGGAACACCACAATCACCAGCTCTGCCCCTTTACCTCAGGAAGCACTCGGGCATCTGAGAAGCGTATTCAAAGTCCTCATCGTACTTCTGAAAATGCTCTTCAAACTGCCTGATTTCACTCTGCCTGGTTGGGCAGATGCCTTTCCCAAACAGGGTGTTCACCACTGCTGGATACATGACATGCCTGCAAGGAAAAGATGCCCAAGACTCAGGGGCCACAGGGAAGCTGCTGCAGCAGTTTCAGACCAGGATGCAGCATGTTGGATTCCCAGCCCTGGGAGCTGTGGGACTCAAGGGTCACACCAGTATGGAAGGGCTGGCACAAGGCTCACACCTCACTCACACCCTTATTTCAGATTTTAAGCAGAGGCAGGACACACACAGACTTCAGGCTGGTCTTCTACACATGGCTGACCTTGACCAGTTAGGGCTGATCACTTGAGTAGGAGCAATAAGGCTCTGGCCACCGAGGTCCCCTTCTCCCCATTAACCACCTCTCTCCTTTCAAGTCGACCCACATGAACCTTCTGGGCATTGCACAAACCTCTCTGGACCAAACATCCTGAAACATCCTTCCTCTGGCTGCAGCTTCCCTGGACAGATAATGCTTTTTTGGTTTCTTTTCATCTCACCCTTTCATGCTTGCTCCTCTGTTATCCTGCAAACTCTAAGCTCCTTCCTCAGACCCTTCTCCTGCACTCCAAGAAACTCTTATGCAGCCTTTGCTGTGTCCCAGATGCTGTTAAATGAGTATTTCAGGGAATAGTGCTCACTTTTCTGATTTCCTGATAATAAGGAAGAGGGGGCCACCTGGTGGCTCTATGGATTTCATTCTGAGGCAGCTAAAAAACATTTATTCAGAATGTTACACTCCAATTCTTTCACTCTGCCTTATTTAGCAAAGCAGAACAGAACACCCCCCACCATATTTCAAAGCCCTTTCCCCCCACGTTTTTCCCCAGTTAATCCAAATTGCAGTAACTGCTGTGAGAGGTGCTGAGTGATTTAACTGCAGTAACAGCTGTATCTCACTGTATAATGCAGAAAAAGGCAGCAAAAGACAATCTGAATGTGAGATGTTAGAAACAGGTCCAAACCAAAGGCAGGATCTGCCCCCCTCCCTGGGAGTCTTCAAGCCCAGGTTGGATGGGGCTCTGAGCAACCTGCTCTAGTGGAAGGTGTCCCTGCCCATGGCAGGGCATGGAATGAGATGATCTTTAAAGTCCCTTCCAACCCAAATCATCCTGTGATTACATGAATATTCAACTTGTAGTACAGATGGACAGACAAGATATATGTGTTCTCCCAGATAATCAGGAAAAAGAAGGAGTTAAAAGCTTTGTTGCTGTTACATTCAACAAAATTTTTTCCATGAAGTTCTGGCAGCCAAGTCAGTTACAGAGGTCTTAGTTAAATTTCAGGCTGAGCTTGGCTCAAACATAAAAGGTTTTCAATCTACAGAAGATTAAGGATTTTGTCTAAGTTCTTCATAAATGTGAAGCTTTTATCCCATCTTTTGGGAAAAAGGGTTTGTTGGAAGATGCTGTGTTCTCTTTTTTCCTTCTAAACAGGCAATTCAGATGCTTCTCCTAACTGGGAGAAACACCTTTACATGAAACCCTGTCCCCTCTGTGAGACACCTGAAACCATAAAGCTGTGATGAGCATCCTGACAAACCTGTTGTAAGACTTGAGTCCTGAGCTCCAGCTGCTTTACAGAAACATTTCTCTCTCATGTACAACACCCCTGAGTTAGAGATGTGCTGCAAAACTCCCTTACCTTACCAGGTCATTGAGGTTGCCTGTGCCCTCCATGCCCAGGTGAGCCATGTGCTCATGGAGCTCCTCACACAAAGTGCCTGAGAACATGTGCAGATTAGAGGGACTCATTTTCCCCTTCATCATGCTGTAGAGGCTACCATGGTTCTGATAAAAGGCTTCTGCAGGAACAGAGACTAAATACAAAATGAAACAGAAACATTTTGGAAAGTAGATTTTTCACTGAAAGACAGTGAACATTTTTACACATAGCTTTTGACTCTGATTTAAGTGCCTTAACCTTCATTTTCCTAAAGTGAAATTCTCTGGAAGCTTCTTTGTAACCATGTAAAGATTTTGGTAATGACTCTGCTTCTCCCAGTCTGTGTAACATCTTCCTGCCTCATGAAGCTTCAGCACCAGAAACAACAAGCCAGAGATTTCCCCCCAGTGGGATTTACAGAGATGTGCAGGCACACCACAAAACTGAAGTGAAAAATAACATATCCCAAGAAAAAAAGAGCTTCTGTCTCCATGCTGTATTAGTTCATCCTCATAAACACCTCATCCTTTTCTAATGACTGTTGTACTACTGTGAAGCAACTAATTATTGCTGCAAGCTGATTTTCCAGTGAAGTGATAGGATTGCTTATAACTGCTCTAAACAGGGTACATGCAGGTGGGGTGTCCAGCCACAGAAAAGGATCTGATCACAAACTGGCTGCTTGATGGTAAAAGTAATAACAGCTGCTGGATCAGAAACTTCTGATTCCCTGAGACTGAATCCAAATCTCTTGGCTGATTTACAGTACTGGCTCATCATGGGGAAATTGAATTTCACCATTTCATAGCACAGTCATGGATTAAAATAAACATTTAAGGCATGATCAAAAAGCCAATGGGGCTTTTGGTTGGGCTTTAATGTTCCTGGGTAACTACATCTGGTTTCCTTTTAAAAAGACCTAGGTCTCAGTTACCTGCATTCTTGACAGCTTGTTGTACTGCCTGTTCAAAATTTAAGTCTTCAGATTTAAAAAATGCTTCAGTTCCTTCTTCCTCAGTCACAAAAGTGAACCGTTTTCCCAGAGCGAATACTGTGAACACAGGTCCGTGCTGGAACAAACAAAGATCTCCTGTCAGTGCACTGTTAAGACATTTTGCAGCAGCCCCAGCACAACAAGTGCTGCTGAGAGGTCAGGAGGGAGAACCTGGTTGTTCCTGCTCTCTGTACACCTTGGCTCAGAACTGCACAAGATGAACATGATCAGACCAAAATTTGCAGACTTATGGACCAGAAGGGAATGGGACATGTGCCTGCCTGACCTCTTGCAGAGTAAAAGAGATCCCTTCTCTTAGATTAACAATTTATATTTGAATTACACTGCAGTTCAAACAATACAACCTATGTGGATTTAGAGAACCCAAGGGATGGATTATCTACTCTATCCCTTGGCTGCCACAGCAAAGTACTAATACTGTAAAAATCCATAATCCTACCTATTTCAGTCTACACTGTTTTAGCAAAAACTCCACCCTCCTGCAGATTTTTAACATTTCAGGTTCTCTCCCTCTCCCTCTCCCTCTCCCTCTCCCTCTCCTCTCCTCTCCCTGCCATGGGGTGCTGCTGGGAGCTCTGCTCTGAGGCAGGAGGTTGGATCTCTCCTGTTTGC
>VZRX01022842.1:186730-229160 GCA_013398075.1 Notiomystis cincta
CCTTCCCAAACCTTCCCAAACCTTCCCAAACCTTCCCAAACCTTCCCTTCCCAAACCTTCCCAAACCTTCCCAAACCTTCCCAAACCTTCCCAAACCTTCCCAAACCTTACCAAACCTTACCAAACCTTCCCTTCCCAAACCTTCCCAAACCTTCCCTTCCCTATCCTTTCTCCTCATACCAATGATTTCTTTCTTGTACAGATGTTGAAAGATTAATACCAAAATAGCTAACAAACCCTGTGCAGAACAGATTGACTGACATTCAGGGAAGGTTTTTGATGCCACAAATCATTCTTTCATCTTCCCTTAAACTAATATCCTAGAGCCCTCTTGAAACTTTCAGCAATAGGTGTTCAGTTCTGAGCTCCTACAAGATTAAAATGATCCCTGATATTTGTAAATAGTCTAAACTAGAAAACAAATGTGCAATATGTACTGTCAGATGTAGGCATAAAAAGATCCTTCTATCCTGCTCACATTGTTTATGCCATTGACTTTTAACCAGGTTTTTTTGCTGTCTGTGTTTGTAGTGTAAATCTTGCTTCATCAAAAGCTCTTTGAAGGCAAGGAAAAGATTCCTCCTGGCATCAGTTGAATTTTGATTGTGTCCTTCAACTGCAAATTATTAAAGAAAGGATGACTGTTCAAACTCTCTGGGTGATAATAAATAAAATATTGTTTTAATAATAAGTGTTCAAGGCCAGGTTGGATGAGGCTTTGAGCACCTGTCCAGTGGAATTTGTCCCTGGCCATGGCAGGAGGTGGAACAAGATGAGCTTTAAGGTCCCTTCCAACACAGAGCAATCTCTGATTCTATGACTCTATAATAGCTAAATTTCTAAGATTGCTTTTTGATGTCCATGTCTTCATCATCAGTCTGGATAAAAATCAGTAAATTTGTACTGTGCTTATTTTAAAATTAGATTTTTAAAAATTTAAATTAACATTAAAATGTACTTAAACTGATTTTAAAATAAAATTAAATTTGAACTAATAGCAACCTGCAATAACACTTAATTATTCAATTAAGGTCACACTCAATTAAAGATTGGAACACTTAATTTTAGGTGATTACACGTGAGCAAGATGTCTGAGCTCCCATAACAGACAACAGAAATCAAGTCTGTGCAGTCAGGGGATCCTAAAAACCAATTCAGCAGAGCAGCTCCTGCCCACCTGTTTTAGGAGGGAACTGAAGTGCCCTTGGACTCCACTGACAGCACTGACTACGTGTCCAGTGACCATCTTAGTAGGCTGCCAACACCCACACAAACAATCTGGGTTTGAATTTCATCCAACTTCCTGCAATCTATTTAGAATCATTAAAATTAGACCAATACTAAACAAAACTGAAATAAGAAAGCTCCACAGATGACCTCCTCCAGAACAAGTCAGCTTCAATGAGCAACACAGTGATGGCAGACATTCAAACACAAATCCTTCAGGAAGCAGAGTTTTGTGTGCAAATAAATATGACATTTGATAAATGCAATGCAAAATTAAAGTACTAAAAAGGTTTGAGAATCAAACTAACAAAGGCAATCTGCCTCCCCAATAATAAAGGCTTTTCCAAACATGCTGGATGAAGGAAGTCTCCCAGTGTGCTGCTGAGCCTGGCAAATGCTCAAGGTGTAAGGAAACCAGGTGGGGAAGGAATCTGAGTTAGGGATTCCATCACTGTAAGACAAGTCCCACCCTGGACCTTTCACTGACAGTGATGGACTGAGACCTTGTTGTGAAGGAAGTACTGAGAAGAACAGACTTAAACAAGTTCTAGGCAAAACAGTGATAAATATTTCAGTTCAGAACTCCTGAGGAATTACAATAAGAAGTTGCAGAACTCCTTACTGTGGTCTGTTAAATCACCCTCAGCAACAGGAGGATGGACAGGCAAACATGGTGCCAGAAGGACCTGGGAAGCCTTAAAGAGTCATTTTAGTACTCAAAAAATTATAGAAAGCATTATTAAAGATTGGGATTAGTAGTGGATAAATAGGATATTCTGAAAAAGAGCCCAGTACAGCTTTTAGGGAGACATAAGCTTGTGTGGCATTAGATATTTTCCTAATTCATTCCTTGGAAGAAGAACTAAAAGTTTACTCCTGATCTGGAGTCATTTGAGAGTCTCAACAATGAGAAGACTTTGAAATATCACAGAAGAAGGCTTAGAATAATGATACTCTGAAATGACTCCAGAATCTATTATGCAAGTGCTAATAAATGGCTTTAAAACTGACAGCAAGTAGGACATTTGCATTGGATATTAGGGAGAAATTCTCTGCTGTGAGGGTGGGGAGGCCCTGGCACAGGCTGGCCAGAGAAGCTGTGGGTGCCCCATCCCTGGCAGTGTCCAAGGCCAGGCTGGACAGGGCTTGGAGCAACTTGGGATAGTGGAAGGGGTCCCTGTCATGGCACAGGGGTTGGAATGAGATGATCTTTAAGGTTCCTTCCAACCCAAACCATTCTATGATAATTAATCTGGAGCTCTTATCTTGCTAGGAAAGGAGAGGAAAAAGGACATCAAACATCTAAACCTTTCCTGTGCCTGCATCTTCAATTTAATTTTTGTTTCTGCCCATTCCATCTCAGCAGAATATTCTGTGCTAATCAAAGAGATGCACAACATGCATGAATATTTCAGTAAAAGGAGATTAAGTGGACTTAGATCCCAGGAAAAAAGGAAAATACAATAATTATTCTCAGTTTCTCATAATGTAAAAACTAATGGGCTTGAGGTTAGGAGTTAGATGGTTTAAACAGGACAGAATACTTTATTCATATGGGTCATGATTAATTTATGGACTCTGTGCATTGCTGTGAAGCCACAGTTATATACAAGGTAACAAAAGAGATTAGGTCAAATCATCTGGATGCAAATTCCAGCCTAGCAAATCCCTAAACCAGGAGCTGGGAAGAAACACCAAGAGGCTGCATAGTCTCACCTGGGTGTGCCCCTTACACCCTGTTACTGAGCATCTCCTAATGGCTGCTGTCCCACACAGACACCTGAATAACCAGATTGTTCATCTGTCAAAATGTGTAATTGTATTGCTGTTACACTGCAATAAAATCAGCTCCTGGAATGAGCTGTGGGGCAGCTCTGCACTTGTGTTATGGGCAGGTACCAAGGGAGTGCAGGCTCTGCTGCCAGCACTGCATCCAGGTTACTGCTCTGAAACAGCTTTTAAGGAGACCTCACAACACTGAAAGGTAGAAAGCAAAATAAAAACCCTCTTAGGATTTACTGCTTTCACTCATGAGAGCTAATTTTTTTCCAGAGATTGGGAAACACTTCAGTGCCATGCTGAGAGGCAGATTCAAACCTAAGGAAAGTAACACTCCAGAGAAATAAAACCTTCAGAAGGATGTTCTTCAAAATCCCAAAGGAGATCAGGGAAACAGCCACTTTCCCAGGGGGCACTGACAGGGAGCAACCACTCTCAGCTGAGACAGCTGCAGTTGCTCCAGTTGTTCTGCAGGGAGCTGGGGGCCCTGGGAGGGTTTCCTCTCCCTTGGCTGCACCCACACACAGGGTCAATGTCCTCTCCCTGGCTCAGGGACTGCAGCACTTTGGTCTCCTACGCCTGGGGCCAGTGACAGACCCTTGGTGACTTGGCTGTGGACACTGACTATGGCAATGCTCCAGCACAAGCCTTCTCCAGCCTGCTCCCCTGCACGTCCCTGCAGTGTAACCCATGCACCATCCCTCACCCAGACAGTAAGGCCAAGAGTGCTGGGACATGGCACCTTGTCCCAAATCAGCACTCTCTCTGAGGGGGGTGTATGGATGCCACAGGTCCCTGCAACGGGGCAGAACAATCCCGTGGGTTTTTACTGAACTTTTCCTGTTTGCTTAATTAGCAAACTGATGAGAAGAATTTGAAATGCCTCACTCTCTCTTGCCATGTTTGCCAGGCAAAGTGGGGAGCCCACATCCTTGAACCCCTCATTAAGCAGTTCTCCCTGTATTTTATGTTGCATGGTGGCTCTGGTTATTCCCCCTGCCCATCCCAGACTGCCTCAGAACTTCTTTCACCAGGCAGCTTTAGGAGGAAGAGGTGGTATCTTTTATTAGACCAGAGATTAAATATTTTATTAGAGAAGGGGAACTTTCTTTTCTTAGTCCCAGTGATGACACAAGGGGGAAAGGAGACAATTCTTCCAGCCCACATGTTCTTCCGTGGGAGGAAAACAGAATCAGCAAACTCCAAGCAAAGGGCAAGTTGGAAGCAGTGGAACTTTACTGTGTTACCCCAGGACTTGAGAGAAAAAACAGTGAAGGAAAGACACAAAAGGAATTAAGGAAGAAAGGAATTAAGGAAGAAAGGAGTTAAGAAAGAAAGGAGTTAAGAAAGAAAGGAATTAAGAAAGAGATGACTGTCACTTTGACAATCTGAAGGATTAATCCAGGGGAGGAATTTTCTCATTGCAAGAGTCTCCCCGAAGGTAATGACCTTGCAGAGATGAAGAGATTTCACACTGCCTAAAGCCTGTTTCTGCAACACCTTTTACAAGGGCAGCTTGCTCATACTAAGGACACTTAACCCTGTTCTGGCAGTATGAAGGAGCCTGGAATTACTGCAGATGTATTTTGCAAGCCCTGTGGTGCCTGTTAATGACCCCTTTGGCAGCGGCACGTGGGTTTTTTTGGCTGTACTCTGCAGCACTGCCTACTCTTTTAAAAGAGAATGGGCAGGAAGAGGCTTATTTTCCCCAGCCTCAGCACAGCGTGGCAGTGTGGGAGGTGGGAAGGGAGACTTTAAGTGCCTGAGGAGGGCTGAAGGAGAGGAAGGGGAGAACAAACAAGTGGCCCCCCTCAGGGATGGGGAGACTGTCAGGTGATGGTGCTGCAGGAGCCAGCCTGGGGGGATGGATGGGGACATCCCCCTTGGCCCAGGGGGACCACAGGGAGTGGTCATAAGGAGCTGCTGGACTAGAAGTCGAAGGAAAGGTCCTACCAGCAAACACAGTAAAGGGAGAGATGTAAGAAAGCCTCCTCTTCCTCCTTTGCTTTGAGTTTTCACCCACTGAAAATGTTTCTTGTTCTAGTTCCTGTCCCAACAAAACCAGAGGTTTCTAAAGTCCTTCAGGTGTTTCTGGTGTGTGCAGATGTGTCAGCAGGTGCCACAGCATCAGCCTGGAGCCTAAAGCATCACCAGGCAAATGAACACCAAATTTAATTAACCCAGAGCCAATGATTGTGCAGTTGCACAGATGAAAGCTACAGGAGAGACACAGTAATATAAAATTAAAACTGGCCTGTCAAGCACAGGGAAGCCAAGAAATCCCAGATCATACCTCTGAGCTTACCTGAAGATACACCCAATGTGCTTTAATACAAGATTGACAGCTCTTGTTCTCAAAGATCAGATTTAATCCTCTGCTTTAAAACCACGAGTTTATAACAGTACAAAAAGATATACAAATATGAAGTCTAGCAGTTCAAAATGCAAAAACAAATTTTAAGCATCCAGTATTTATTGATGTGGGGAGTTTTGGTTTGGTTTGGGTTTTTTTTTTCAAATTTCAGGATGTTACAGTTGTTTCATTTTTAGCTAGTTTTTGCAAGTAGTGAGCTGTGTGAGCTGTGTGATCATTCAGCATGGAACACTCAAGGCTGACTACATTGTAGTAGGTGATATAATCCCTGAATGAAAGTGGGAAACTGGAGTTTATGTCAGTTATTATTAGATATCTAGAAATTAAGAATTTAATCTCTTTCTATCTGACAGACACAGAAAGAGAAATTCAAGTCCAGAGATAAATCCTGACCCCCATGTTTGGTTAAGATTTTTTAGGATGGAAAACTTAGTCTGCCAAGCACGTCTGTGTATTGCTTGAATGTTGAGGGACACCAGCTGGTGCTCAAAAATTTCACCTAACTTTAGGCATGCAAATAAGTAGTTTCCTGGTCCCAGCACTTGGCACAGAGCTTTCCACATTATCTGAAACCAAGAGTAACACACAGCCACACTGCAAAAGCAAATCGGCAGAGGTTCAAACAGGATGATCACAACACAAATCGTGGCTGGATCAGATCCACGACTCACCAATGCTGGTGGTACTAAGCCGACTCTTCAGCACTGAAATGCTCCTGACGTTATAAACCGTGACAGGAAAGGGCAAAACTGAACGCAGAAGTTTCTGGTTGCCCTTCCCCTTGCAGGCAGCCACCCCGAGCACGCACCCACGAGCAGGCACGCCAGCACACGCTTTATTTACCTTGATTCTGGCTTGCTCTATGAACTCCAGAGGAGCTTTCCCGAACTGAAACGCAGCTCCAAACCAAGGGATCCAGCTCCTGATGCAAGGAGGGGAGCTCGGGTTTCTCGGCTGAAACAAAAGAGCCTTGACAATGAGGAGTCCCAGGAGCGCTGCCAAGAGCAGAGCGAGATCCATTCTGCCTCCTCGCCGCCTGCCCCAGCCCCAGCCCGAGCCCGAGCCGCTGCTCCGCCTGCCGCAGCCCCGGCATGGCCGCGCTGGCCGCGCTCCGACTGCATCAGCCGGGGCCTCTCGGAGCGGCCCTGCCAGCCGAGCGCTGCCGCGGGGCACAGGCCTTGCTCTGGAAAAGGCAGAGCCAGGTCTGCTCTGTTCTGGGATGGGGACCAACTCTGCTGCTTGCAAAACTTAGAGGTTGCCGAGGCAAATCCTTGGACTTTGCACCAGTTGCTGGAAGGCCACCCGGGCAGCCAGGGACACGGCCAGGGACTCANCCAGGGACTCATCCAGGGACACAGCCAGGGACACAGCCAGGGACACAGCCAGGGACTCATTCAGGGACACAGCCCGGGACTCGGCCAGGGACACTGGCAAAATAGTGCAGAGCCTTTTTCAATTAAAAAAAAATACAGGTGTTCTGAAGTATTGAGATTACAAAGCAGAGAGCCTGTGATTTGCAGACTTTCAGCAAGTCAGAGGGCAAGAAACTTCTGCAGGCATCACCTGAAGCAGAAACCTTATGAAAGGTATCTCTCACCTGTCTGAGATATCTCATTAAAGGCCAGACGAGTGTCCAGTGTCTGAGGAGCAGAGAAACGCTTTGAGGTTCAACTGACAATTCAAAACCTGCTGGTCACCTCTGTTGTATCAGTGCCATGTCAGAAGACAAGGTTTCAGAGAGGTCAGATTAGTTTCTTTGCATGTGTGAAAGTGGCACGTCAAAATTACTTACAGAATACATTAAGTATAAAAACCCCCTAGGAAGTGCTGTCAGAACCCACCCCCACACACCCTCAGCAGGTTTGAAGAGAACACAAAACCAGGAGGAGTGGCTGACAGACCAGATCAGTGAGCTGCCACTCAGGGGGACCTCAGCAGCCTGGAAAATGGGCAAACAGGGACTTATCTCAAAATCAGGGAATAATGGCTTGGAAGGGACTTCAAGGATCCCCTGGTCCAGCTTTTCCTGGCAAAAAAATAACGTGACTTCATGAAGTTCAGCAAAGGGAAATGCCAAGTTCTGCCCCTGGGTAGGAACAACACCATGCACCAGTACAGGCTGAGGGGTGGGCAGGAACTTTGCAGATCTGGGGTCCTGGTGGACACCACGTTAAACACGAGTCAGAGATGGACCTTTGCACTCAAGAGCACCCTGGGCTGCATCAGGAAAAGTGCTGCCAGCAGATTGAGGAAGGTGATCCTCTGCCAAGAGTGAAGTGCCAAAAAGGGGCTGGAGCATCTGTCATTTGAGGAGAGGCTGAGGCAGCTGGGACAGCTCAGTCTGGAGAAGAGAAGGCTCAGGGGGATCTTCTCAGTGTGTATGAACACCTGAAGGGAGGGTGCAAAGAGGATGGAGCCAGGCTCTTTTTGGGGTGCCCAGTGAAAGGAGCAAGAGGCAGTGGGCATAAACAAATACAGATACAAGTACAGTTTAACTCCCTACACAGCAATAGGTGGACAAACAGGAACCTTTGTACATGTGCAAACAGGCAGTACAGAAGTAGCACAGCAGAAATACATTTGATAGTAGGAGGTTAAAAGCCGTGAAAACCCAGTGTATGTCCTTCATTAAACAGTCATTCTGAAATACCTTGGGATCTTACATGTTGGTCGTAGGTGCAGAAGAACAAGTCCACATATGCCAACAGTGACAAATAGGGTGTTGATCTCCATTTTGCAAACTGTCTGGAACAAACAGATAAATCACTATTCATTGTGATATTACTACACTTCTGTGTTTAGCTGCCACAGCTCTTTATATGTTTATTTTCTGGTTTTATTTTATCCATTAAGTTATTTCTTGTCCTATAAAGGGGTAAAGTGATGAGAGCTAAAGGCCTTGTAATATTACAGTATATTTTCATTATATGCAGAGTATATTTTCATTAACTCACTGAGTAGTGATCTATGTATGCAGGTAAGACAAGGCCTCAGGCCTCTGTGAAGGCATTAATTAAAGGCTTTTGGTTTTGTTTTGGCCTATTTTTTGTTTAGTTTGGTTTAGCATGATTTGGTGAAGGACATGAGATGCAAGGCCCTGTTGTGAGGAGGACACAACCAGTACAGTGGTGCAGCAGTCACTGCCAGGCTTTCCCCAGGCTGGGCAGTGGTTAATGGTCAATGGTCTTTCCAAGTGAAGGAACACAGAAGCACAGGTGAGGGCACTGGCCAGTGTGGCTGCCTTGCTGCAGCAGCACACCCCTCTCCCAGACCCCACTGCTGTGTTGCCACCTCATCTGAAGTTCACACTCCCTCCCTGCATATGCAGCCTTTAGTCAAGCTGGCTTTGGACAGAAACCAAAAAACTCCATCTCACTGAGGGCTGAGATAAATGAATAGGAAGGGTCCTCTCTGCTGGTGCTGTCTGTCTCAGGATTTGGGGGTATAGGAGCTCCAGATATTTGATGGATCTTCATGAGTACCAGCCCTTCTCTTCTCCACACATCACAGAGCTGTCCATGCAAGCAGCCACCTCTAGTCAGGCTCATTCCAAAGATCTGTGGGAAGAGAATATTCCTCTTCACAGCCATCCCCAATCATCCGGTTTCAGAAAGAATCTGTTTCTTCAGGCTAAAAATGACCCTGCAGAGCTGCTCCTTCCATAGGATGCTGCAATGCTATGAGGTTTATTTTAAGGAGGGATCTAGTTGTTGTTCTCCACTCCCTAAAGCATGGTCATAGAGAAAACAGAATGAGACTGTACCCAGAGGTGTACAGCTAAAGGATGATTGTGAAATCCTCATCCTGGGAGGTTCTCAGGGAACCAAACAAAAACCTTGGACAACCTGATGTGACTCTGAAGCTCTCCCTGCTGTGACAGAGGATTGTAGGATGACTGCAGGTGAACTCTAGAGGTCCTCTCTGCCCTACATTATGAGTCAGTGATACCCAGGCTGACAGAGTGTGGCACAAGCTGACCCAAGCCCACAGAACAGCTGTGGAGGGAGGCCCAAAGTGCCACATGAGCTTGCATGAATTGTCCAGAAACAGGCTCTGAACTGCTCATACCTTCTGTGCAGCCAGGCACGATTGCATTAAATTGCAATATGCCCTCTCTCCATTTTTAACCACAGCTTTCTCAGGAGTTTATCACTGCATGAATCCTAATGAATTTTAACTCCAAGAAGGATTCAATTTAATACCAATTCCTGGTGACCAATGAGACAGATTCATCCAACTTCAACTGAATATTTTACCTGCAATGCTCCCTTAATTTGTCTGAATTATTCTAAGGAGGACCACACACCAAAGCTTTAGGCAGTCAGACAGGGATGTGGGGAGGTGTTCTGGGGTAAGTTTCTGTGACCTAAAAAATCCCCAAATCAGCCTGAGGATTACTGACTAATGGCTAATGATTAACTTAGGGATTCAGATGAGCCTTAATGATAAAGTAAAAGCTTCTCTTGAACAGCACATACCTCAGCCTTTTTTTTTTTTTTATGATGCAAACCTAAATAATTTAAGAGAAATTAGGACTGCCACACGACAGAACTTCAGCATTCTGCCAGGAAAAGCTTTACACTTTTGACTTAAGGGCTCTGGGAAGTGATCAATTTCTGCCATCCCAGGCTCCTGGGATCCTTGTTCAAACTGCAGTGCTCGCCTAATCCGCAGCCCCAGCTCGGCACGTAGCTGCTGCTAATGCAGCTCTTACTAAACCAGATCAGGATCGATTTCTCCCTCCGTGACGCAGCTGCTTGACACGAGAACAGAGTTTGGGGCTCCCCAGGCAGTGCTTCCAGTGACAGCACCCCGCAAAGCAAACAGACCCCAAGCTCTCATTAATGCTTGAGCTCTCATGAGGGATTACTCTTTTTAATGTAGATAATGGACAAAACCGTCCGTGTGTCTGTACCTGCGCTGCCAGTTGCCAGGCACGGAGCAGCCTTGGTGACAGACTACATTTCCCAGGAGCTGCTGCGCCCGCGGCTCTTGTGTCACTGCAGGAAAACCTTCCCGCTCTGCAGAGCCGCCCGAGGTGCTGCAGTTCGCGGTGCTGGCGCTGTAGAAACGTGACCTTCAGCAGCTTCTCTCCTCAAGCACTCAGAGCTGATCCGCGCTAGGGCCCGCTCTTGCTGCAGGCAGACCCGGGCAGGGGGCTGGTTAGCCCCGGTTCATGTGAGATGCCGGATGTCACCTGCAGAAGAAGAGAGGACTTTACCTCTTCCAGAGAGATGGCCCCGAGCCAGCAAATTCGCTCTGTCAGCCTGTGCAGCGGCTGTGGCAGAACTAGGTACAACTCACCGTGGGTCTCCGAGAGGGAAGGGGGTCACATTTCCTTTCGGGGGGCAGGGGGAACATCACTCCCCGGATGCCTCATTCCTCCGTGTTCTGCTTCAGCAAATCTGCATTTCACTGTGCTAGTCGTGTTTTTTCCATAATCTAAGCCTTGCAAGTGTTTTGTGCCGCCTGACCATGGCTGGAGGGAGGGTTTTTCAGGATGAAATCTTTGCCTCAGAGACCGAAGGGGTGCAGTCATTAACTCAGTTCTGACTAATTTCACCTTTGCACTGGCTGGGTTTCCATAAAAAGACTAAAGAGGCAGGCAGATCTGTTGCCTAAGTTACTAGCAAGGCCTGATTCCTCCAGGAATTTCCTTTTCATAGTTAATGAAGGTTAATCAAAGAAAAATCAACTCTTAGTGTTTCTGGTCACAGTGGAGATGGCTATAAAAGTGGAGTTGGAAAACTGCTTGGTGAAACATGGAATAGAAGCATCTGTGTAGCATTGCTTTGTGACCAAGTAACTTATTTTGAAAGTTTTTCATTATGTTCTTTATAATTTCTACAAGCTTTTACAGGCAAATCAATTACTTTGCTCTAATGATTTTGAACTTCTCAATCTTTGCTCATCTTTAAACACAAATACCAAACTTAATGCACAAAACCTGCTGAGGCTTTGAGCAGTGACTGCCTTCCCCTGGCCCCTGAGTCCTGCTCTGGAAGGATCCTGGTGTGTCACAGAGGTACTGGAACAAAGACAGGCCCTGCTCCTGGGCACAGGCTGGGAAGGTCCATTGCCAGGCGTTCTTGGCCTGGAACTGCAATGAGTGGCACAAATATGTATCCAATACTGTTTCAGGAGCAGCCCTGGAAAGCCAAGATCAACTTGGATCTCCTTCCCTGGCCACCAGTTATTTCAGTGAGAGAAATAACAGGCTAGACGTGATTTCCATGCCTGTATAAGGAAAGCAGCATGCTCTAGGGTGGTTTGTAGGACAGATGTGTTGGTAAGTTTGTAGGTGAGCCTGAATGTGTGTCTGCATTTTGATGACCTCAGTGGGGTTGTTCCTGACCAAACATGTGCTGCCACAATGCTGGGCCGAATTGGAGAGATCACATGATTGATTGAGAGATGTGACTGGTCTGTATTCAGGGGGACTAACTGGAACAGCATTTTTAATTCTGAGTCCCTCGGAAGGTACACATATTGCAGAACAAATCTGCAAAACTAAATATGGGAGAAAGACTGGGTGTTTGACAAGAATTTCATTTAGTTACTTGTGCCCAGAGCCACTTTTAATAGATCTGGATGTGAACTGCCCTCTTCTCCAAGGATCTCCTGCACCCTGTTGGCTACAGCCCCTGCTCCCTGCTGGTGCCTGCCCAGCCCCTTGGGCGCTGGCAGGACGTTGTGGGGCGGCCGTTCCCGGCACGGGAGCTCTCCCCGCAGCCTCACTCGTATTCACGTGTGTCCCGGCTCTTTGCCCTCAGTGACATTCCCCCTGGATCTCACGAAAACGCGGCTGCAGATCCAAGGTGAAGCTGCCGTGCGCCGCGATGGAGCGGCGGCCGGCCGGGCGGTCCCGTACCGCGGAATGCTGCGCACGGCGGCGGCAGTCGCGCAGGAGGAGGGGGTACGCCAGCTCTGGCAAGGAGCCACGCCGGCCGTCTACCGCCACATAGGTGATTATCCGCTCGGGATGCGACAGGCTTGGGTCCTGCAAGCTGTGGCTAAGTCTTTTGGAGAGAGCTGGCCATATTTTCTTGTACTTTAAATGTATCTGTGAGAGCTCTTCAGTCTAGCCTGCAATCCCACTTTGATTCGGATCAATAGTGTCTCTTCTTTCCCTGTCCCAGTCCTTCATGGCCTTATTGTGGCTTCTGGGAAAACAAAATATAAGTCAGCTGTCATCTCTGTCATCTGCGCACGAAGTACTTGTTCGGGAAGTCCAGACACTCAGAGTTCTCAGAACAATAAATGTCTGATATGTGAGGGAAGTGGAGACAGATTAGGAAAAAAGATGGGAAAATAGATGAGGTTGCAAGCATGAGGGAAGAATACAAATCCTTAAAAGAAATGCATTAGAGGTTTGCCCACAAGTAACAGCTTTCTGTGCTTTACTTGGAGATACGGTGACACAACAAACCTCAAAAGCCCGTGTGGGGGTTTTGTGCTTGGCATCAGCCCAGAAGGAGGCGATGCAGTCCCATCTCCTTAGGGTGCAGGCAAAGCTGTGCTGCCTCCTGGCAGACCTGAGAGATTTTTTGACGCTAAAACGCCTTTTCTCTCCCACTGACACCAAGCAACCCCCTCACTTTCCCCTTTCTGATCACAAACGTGAGAGCAGTGACCAGGTCTTGGTCATAAACCCAGGCCTTGGTCTCAGCGTGTGACCTCCAGAAATGGCAGACCCCGGAACTGTCTCCTGCTTTTGTTTTCCACAGTGTACACCGGTGTTCGGATGGTTACTTACGAACATCTCCGTGACTCTGTGCTTGGCAGGGCGGAGGGTGAAACCTTTCCTCTCTGGTAATGTTGCATATTCATGCATAGTTATTGCTTGCTTGGGGATTGTCCTTACTGTAGGAGTCCTGCAGCCAAATCTTAGACCCAAAATATATCTGGTTTTAGAATGGGATTGATAAAATCTAATACAAAATACTTGTAATGCCTAACGCTACAGGAAAGGGGAACTATGGATAATACTGAAATTTCTGATTTTACTAAAGTAAATAGACCCATAAAATCAACACAACTCATCTAGTTGCAATGGGAGAGAAAGAAAAGTTTTATATATCAGCAAGCAGTTTGGAATTTCAGGTGGGCACTCAGTTACAATACATGGAGCATCATCCCTTACGTGTGTACTTTGCCAGCCTGCCTTTAAACCTTAAGCAAGGAGCATAATGAAACCTTGGGGGTTTTTTCCCCAGGTAAGTTTTAATCCTTTTTTGAAAATTGACAGAAGTATTACTGATTACTTTTAACAACCTGTAGCCACCACAATCATTACCTTCACTTTGGCTATTAATATATGGAATAACCATGTACACTTGTTCCACCTGGGTTGTACTGCTGAACTCTTCAGCTCGAGCACTGTGACTTGTGAAGAGTTTCAGTGTATTCTGGAGCACAATTTTTCTCCATTTGGCAGGAAAGCTGTGGTTGGAGGCATGATTGCAGGTGCCATTGGACAGTTTTTCGCCAGCCCAACCGATCTGGTGAAGGTGCAGATGCAGATGGAGGGAAAAAGGAAGTTGGAAGGGAAACCGTTACGGTTGGTTCCTCTCAGAGCTGCTGATTTTTTCCCCATTACTGATCATTCTTTGGCCCAGGGTGTGGTTCTCTGTGTTTTCTGCCACCCCTTCTCCCCAGCTACTCTGTGCCCTTTTACAGGGAGAGCACCCGATGGTGCTGGGTAGTGAAGGGGGTGGGATTTAATATTTCCTCCTTACTCCATTTATACTCGCCTTCCTTATTCTGATTTATTGGTCCCAGGGACCACAAACCCTCACTCATCCTACATGCTGCAGCACATCCTTGGGGAGGGAAGGATGCTTTCTGAAGAGAGGAAGCTGGAAGCAAGGATGAGGGAAATGGCTTGTGCAGGATGCACAGGCACAGGGAAGGCTGGCACACAGCAGGGCCTGAGACCCTCCTGCAAATGGATGTGCTGCTCTTTGCATCCCAAACTGCTGCTATCTTTTGGTGTCGTGTACATTTAATATTGCAACCCAGTGTGGGATCTTAGGGTTGTCAGCTGTTAGGGACCAGATCACTGCTTTGCAAGGCAGCCAGTATTTCTGGTAAAATATCGTGGCATGAAAGTCAAAGACAGATCCAAAAATGGATCTGGAGAGCCAGATCCTTGCAGGTATAAATTCCTAATCTTATGTGAGGACCCAGTGCAGCAAAGTACTGGAACATGCAAAGATTTCACTGGGCTGTCTACCCACAAGTTGCATCTTGATTTCAGGTTTCGGGGTGTGCACCACGCATTTCTGAAGATCCTGTCTGAAGGAGGAGTAAGGGGACTTTGGGCTGGATGGGTACCAAATGTCCAAAGAGCTGCACTGGTGAACATGGGAGGTAAATAGAATAACTTGGTCTGCAGCACATAAGGCCCCACCAAAGCTTCCAGAAAGAGGAGCTCAGCTGCTCCCTTGGTCTTAGTCTGTTGGTTAGCTACACTGGGGCCCTGTTTGGAGCACCCTGCAGGTGACCTCTGCATTGTGCACCTGTGTTTTGGTCCTGTGGAAATCAAATATCTTAAAAGTAACAGATTTACCTGAGTTTAAGAAAAGTGAGCCCGGAGCTGAAGGGGTCCCATGGCCAGCAAAGCAGCCAGCCACAACCCAGTGCCCAATTGAGGTGAGGAGGGCAGAGCCAGCAAAGGCAGCCAGACTTCACCAAGATCCAGATCCACAGGGAAGTGTGTGGTGATGAGGCAGGTCTGAGGCCGAGCCAGGAAGCTGAGCCAGCAGCAGGGCTGGTGAGGGTCACACAGATACAGCTCAGCATCATCTGTAAGATAAATCAGGGCAGATGGGAACAGAGAGGAGAATGTAGTTACATGTCAAAAGACAGGACTCAGGTGCCACAGCCCTCATCAGAAACTGAGGGCAGAGTGCCAGCCATGCCAAAGGCAGGAGCTGCAATCCAAATGAACGTCCTGTGTCCTGAACAGCACAGATACCATTCACTCCTGAAAGTGTTGTTTTTTCTCATTACCCTCTTTGCAGATCTGACCACTTATGACTCAGTGAAACACTTTTTGCTCCTGAACACGACACTTGTGGACAATAGTGTGACTCACAGTATTAGCAGGTGCTGTATTGTCCAATTACCCCTTTTCCACTGTGGAGCATTTCCAGCCTTGCTGTCTTCATCTGCCTCTCTGTGCCAGCAGAAGACCCCATTCTTTGATTTTGATACTGCTGATGAAATGCAACTTTAGAATTATTTGTTTCCTGAGAGAACATTACTTTATAGAAGACACAAGAGAAAGGATGCAACCATGATTACAAAACTGCCTTCACTAGAAGTGTCTTGTTGGTGCATTTAAACACCTTTGCTCTAATCTGTGGGAGCACAGTGATACAACCGCTGCAGAACATCCTCTTTTACTCTCTTAAATGATGAAGAAATCTATATAAACAATACTATGAATTGCCTGTTGTGGGTCCTTCACCCCTGACTCAGAACTGCACACAGAGGTGAGGGCAGCTGGCACTGGGAGGACATGTGAGCAAGAGCAGTACTAGCAAACCTCCCAAACCAAGTTTATGTTATGAGTTATTACTCAGGATTTTATGGTAACTGTTTTAATATATCTTCATTGTAAGACCTGGAATCACGATGCTGAAATTGTCACCTTGTACATCTTGTTTTGCTGCTGAAGTGTCTGTTGCTGTTGGCAGTGCCTGCTGCGGGCTGGTGGCGGCTGTCCTGGGAACTCCCGCCGACGTGGTCAAAACGCGCGTAATGAACCAGCCGAGGGATGGGCAGGGGAGGTGCGGACACTTCGGAGTCTGGCTTTGCACAGCAGACTCGAACCACGGGTCTCACTGACCTCACCGGGAGGGAAGTGCCGAGTTCATAATCTGCTCTTCCTCTGTCTGGTGATGATTTTACTGGTTTAGTAAATGTCTGGGGGGTGTTGTTGTGATGGTCACCTAAGCATAACCAGTGGATTTCAGTTTTGGATTAGACTCCAAGTAACTTACAAAAGAGCTTTAGCCTGTAGAAAAACAGCAGCTACTAATTATTTTTGTGAGGGGGGTGGGGTTTTTTATATTCTGTATTTGTAATCCTAACACTGTTTGTTCTCCTTGCGCATTGCTAGAGGTCTGCTCTATAAATCTTCCATGGACTGCTTGATTCAGTCTGTCCAGGGTGAAGGGTTTATGTCTCTGTACAAAGGCTTTATACCAACCTGGATGCGAATGGTACGTGCTTTTTAACTCTCTTTACAAGAACAATTAGCATTAAAATGTGAGGAGTGTGGATGCAGCCCTAACCCAATGTAATACTACAATTTTTGTATGAAAGATGTAATCACAGAACTGTAGAATGGTTTGGGTTCAGGAGACTTTAAAGATCATCTCATTCCAAACCCTCTGCCATGGGCAGGGACACTTTCCATTTCCTCAGAGCTTCATCCAACCTGGCCTTGCAGGGTTGGGGAGTTCACAGCCTCTCTGAGCAGACAGGGGCTTGGGAACCTCTCTGGGAACCAGAGCAGTATGGGACTGAACTTAAGAATATGCTTTTTAAGAGAAGAAAATTTAATCTAATGGGCTTATTTATTAGGTTACTTTTGGTTTAAGCCTCTAACTTCAGTGTTTGCTTTCACAGGCGCCTTGGTCACTGGTATTCTGGCTTACATATGAACAAATCAGAAGGATTTGTGGAGTTAGTTCTTTTTAAAACCTTCAGTATTCACAGAAGGGAGAAGACTCAAAAAGCTGAATCCTCATTCCACAAGGTAGTAGGATCACACGTATAGCTTGGTGCTCCAAATCCAGTCCTTACTGGTTAGGAGCAGCCATGACTTAAGGATACTATTTGATTTTCAGACTGCTACATGAAATTTATATTATCCACAGAATAAAGCTGTCACAATAATACTTCAAATAGCAACCAGCATCAGCTTTCTGAACCAGCAAAGAGGAATAAAAAAAAATTCTACCAAGCAAATAGAACATAATACTGTCTGCTTGTTTGATAATTGAGATAGTTCCTATTGTTAAAGGCAAGAGCAGGTTGATCAGTGCACTGATCAACAAGTTCTGTGGCTAAGCATCTATAAAATTATCTGGGAATTTTTGTTGTTCATTGCATTTGCACACAGATAAAGAACTATCTCTCGTTAGTTTGATGTCTTGGCAAGCTAAGCCTGTAGTGCCAGGTATTGAAAAAGATAAAAGCAGTTTACCTGACTCCAAATCTGCTTTGCACAAAAAGTGGAAGGGTTTGTGTTCCTCCTACTTCCCAGAGACTGCCTGACGTCTCCACTCAGCTATTTGAGTAAGATCATGATTGAAATGCAGTCCTGTTCCCAGAAAATCAAGAGCCTAGTTTGCTCTGTGATGCTTGAAGGACTTGGGATACTCCACAGGACCAAGCTGAACTCCTCCTGTCCCGTGACAGTCTCGGTGCTGATGTGGCAGACTGGATCCTTTTCCATGAAAATGCACACTCTGCCCACTTCAGATCTCAATGGAAATACAATGTTCTCTTCAATAATGCAAAATGTTTGAACAGGAGTGATTTATTTATTTTTAAACCTAAAGCCTTCCAGATGTCAGAGAGAAGAGGACCAGTGCTGTTTGTCATTAGGTTCATCTTTGGCCATCAAGAGTCAAAAATGCAGTATTAACAGCAGCCATAAGTACATAAACAAAGCTGGCTTTGATTTAGTAACATCTAGTAATGGAATTAATGTAGGAGACTTGAGTCTCTGAATAAATACCCAGGATTCCTTCTACTCTTTGCAATCAGAGTCTCCAACATGCCATTTTCTCATTAAACACCATTTGGGTGTCTTTTTGGCTTGTATTGTACTTTCTGATTGTATTGCAGCTCTGTTGTGGCTGTGTGCATCTGAGGGTGTGCTTGCAGCTTAGAAAACACTGACCTCACCATTATTAGGAGTCACAGAATCAGAGAATGGTGCAGGTTGAAAGAGACCACAGTGGGTCACCTGGTCCCACCTCCCTGCTCAAGCAGGGTCATCCCAGAGCACATGGGACAGGACTGCACCCAGACAGCTCCAGAATATCCCCAGTGAGGAGACTCCACAGCCTCTCTGGACAAGTTCAGTGCTCGGTCACTGCACGGGAAAGTTCTTCTTCATAAGTCAGGTAGAACCTCCTGTGCATCAGTCCAAAGGTTTTGTTCAGAAATCCTGATATTTTTCTAGCTGACATCCTGAGAAACTAATCCAAGTCCTTCCCATCTTCACTCCAGCAGCAGCAACGACAAACCAGCAAAGCTGCTGCTTCAGTTACACCCCAAGCAGTCCTGCCTGCCATTCCTGTCCCCTGATAACCTGGCAAGGGATCAGCTTTACCTTTCTGTTGAGACAGAAGAAGTACTTTTATCACACAATCATAGAACAGTTTGGGTTGGAAGAGACCTCAAAGATCATTTAGTTCCAACCCCCTGCTATATCCACTATCCCAGGTTGCTCCAAGCTCCGTCCAACCTGGCCTTGGACACTTCCAGGGATTGGGAATCCACAGCTTCTCTGGGCAACCTGTTCCTGTGTCTCTGTACCCTCACAGTAAAGAATTTCTTCCTAATGCCCAATCTAAACCTGCTCTCTGTCAGTTTGAAGCCATTCTCCCTTGTCCTGGCACTCCAGGCCCTTGTAAAAAGTCCCTCTCCATCTTGTCACCTCTCTTCACGTGCTGGAAGGCCACAATCAGGTCACCCTGAAGCTTCCCTTCTCCAGGCTGCACAATCCCAGTTTTCTCAGCCTTTCCATGTAGGACAGTTCCTCAATCTCTCCGATCACCATAACCAGCATATTCATTCTAAGTGTGTATGTAAAGCACTTTTAGCCAGCAGTTACCAAAGTTGCCATAAGCTACTTTTATGGGCACACAACTTGGGAAAATCACCGAAACTCTTAAGTTTTGTTAAAATAACCTTAATATGCTTAAATGAACAAAGCCTGGAAGGAGAGAGGTTTGTTGTTAAAACTGGATACAAGGAGTGCACAATTTATGGACCACAAGGGCATTTTGCAGGAAACAGAAGACAAAAAAGAGACTAACAACGACTCAGCGTGTATGCTGTAAAGTCCCTACCTGGAAAAAAGATAGTAAAAGGACTGAAAAATATAGACTAATTTGCATGAGAAGTGAGAAATCGATACTGATAGAAGACAGAATACAAATTAACGAAAAAGAATTCTGTAATTTAGAACTGGTGAATATTAATTTGTTTGTTGAAAATACATATATAAATAAATGTAAAAATTCTGTATCTGCATCTGTGTAGAGGACAGGATTTTGTCAGCCACACACCCCCACACCCTTCCTGGCCAAGAAAAGAGTAATGCCTGACTCACTAACACTAAAATGACAGTGCTAGAGGCTCCTGTTTATCTCAACGAGTTCAGATGATCACTCAGCTTGGTGCCACTTGCGAACTTGCCGAGGTAGCACCCCAACCCTCTGCTAATGCAATTAATGAAGATAATTAAATAACACCGGTCCCAATACGAGCCCTTGAGGCACAGCTCAAAATAAAAATTAAAAAATGCCTCTTAAAACCCTTGCAGTGAAAAACTTCTTTGACTCTTAACAAGTCTCTCTCTTCGAGCATGAATTATTGGCGATTCCGGGCGGGTGCCCGCTGGGCGCTCCCAGCCCTCACGCCGCGGCCGCCGCCCTCACGCCGCCGCTGGCCAATAGCAGCCGAGCTCCGCACGCGCGTCCCGCCCCCGGCGCCGCGCTGACCAATGGGAGCTAAGTGGGCTCGGCCCTCTCTCCCCTGACCCCGCCCTCCCACCTCCACCCAGCCGGCGTGGAGCGCTCCACCGTGGGCGAGGGCAGCTCCGCCGGGCCCTGCCCTGCGCCCCGCGGCGCCCCGGCCATAGTCCCGGAACCCTCCTCTTCGTGGCGCCTCCGCGGAGTCTCGGTGCAGCCGGAGTGACCCCCTGTGTCAGGCCGCTTCACCCCTCCTTTTCTCCCTTCCCTTCGCGCCGCTCTCCACCCCCTCCAGGAGGGTCACAATGGACTCGGCCGCTGGGGCAGCCGCTAACGGATGCCCGTGGGTCACGTGGGCGGCGCGTGCCCTATATGATGCCGAGGGCGGGGAGGGAGGGGCGTTCATTCGCCTCGTGCGGGAGGCGAGGGCGGGGCGGGGCGGCTTCGCCATGAGCTCCGGGCCGGGCTCCTTCGGCCGCGGCGACACCGTCACCCTGCGGGTCCGCGCCGTGGGGCTGTTCCCCGAGCTGCCCATCCTGCGCCTGTGGGGGCTGCTGGGCGAACGCAAGGCTGACTATGCCCTCCTCCACCGCGAGATCCAGGCGGCGGCCGGGCCGCGCCTGGCGGCCCGCCCAGAGCCCAGCGGGCCGGGGGCCAGCGGGACCAGGCTGTGCCCAGGAGAGCTGGCACTGGTGGAGGTGTTGGGCGTCTGGTACCGTTGCTGTGTGGTGAGTTGTAGTGCGCAGGGGTACCGTGTTTTCCTGCTGGACGAGGGGTACGTGGTGGCCACGTCCACTTATTACCTGGCGCGGGGCTGCTCAGAGCTGTTCGAGCTGCCCCCGGAGGCCATGGGCTGCGTCGTGGCCGATGTCATGCCCTCCCACGGCCAGGACGGGACAGCAGGCGGGGATTCACCTGTGTCCAAGTGGACCGTGGAGGCGATGGAGTTCCTCAGCTTCCTGCATGGCAAGGAGGTGTCTGGTGTGGTGCAGGAGGTGATAACGCCGCAGCTCATCATCCTAGAGCTGCCTCAGCTCGTGGCCCAGATGCGGCAGCTGGGCCTGGCCAGACGTGTCTCTCCCAGCTGGTTCTGCCAGATACTCAGGCGCTGCCTGCCTTTTGGCCAGTTAAAGAAGCAGCTCTGTCAGCAGCCTCCAGCGTGTTCCCTTGGAACTTTAGCAGTTCCGCAGCTTGTCCACGTGTTGCTCTCCTGCCGGCCTCTGTCACCTGCCTTGGATTACTACTACCCTCAGCTTCAGTTGGGTGTGACAGAGCCTGTCCTAGTGACCCATGTCTCTGACCCCCACCACATCTACTGCCAGTTGCAGTGCCTGTCCCAGGAGATCTGTTGCCTTTCTGATACCCTGTGCCACGCCTATGACCTGTGGGAGCAGGACTTGCTGCCCAAGGTGGGCTCGCCCTGTGCTGCACGTGGGATGGATGGCCAGTGGTACCGTGCCATTCTGCTGGAGCTCGTTGCTGGGGAGCAGGACCAGCACGCAGCTCTCGTGATCTTCGTGGACTATGGCAGGAAGGAGACTGTGACCAGAGCTAACCTGCGCCATTTGCCTGCCGAGTGTTTCCGCATGCCCGTGGTCACTTACGTGTGTGCTCTTCAGGGTGTTTCGGATGGGGGCTGCGGCTGGTCCCCGCTGCAGGTCGATCTGCTGAAAGCCCTGGTGCTCGGCAGAGGAGTGAGTGCTCACATCAAAGCCTTTAACTCCTTTGAGCATCTCTATTACGTGACCCTCTATGGGGAAGACGGCGTCGATTTGAACCATCTTTTTGGGTCTCAGGCTTGCTGCCTGGTCAGCAGTCATGTGAGCCAAACTGAGGCTCATGAGCAGCTGGAAGTAGAGGAATCCTTAGCTGAAGAATTGGAATTGCTGCCAGAAGCGCCTCCTGTTTTAACACACGGAGATTTGGCCTCTGCCGCTGTAGCCGGTGTGCATCTGAAGACCTGGACATTCTACAGCGCACGAGTCTCCCACCTCCGAGACCCATCTGAGTTCTGGCTGCAGCTCCATGAGCATTACCAGCTCTTCAGGCAGCTGAGGCAGTGCATGTGGAATTTTTATTCCCATTCCCCAAAGCTGGATGGTGCTGGGTGGGACCCACAGCCTGGGTCCCTTTGTTGCGCTAGTGGGATCGAGGGTGTCTTTTACCGAGCGGTGGTCACCAGGGTGCTGGACACTGGGGTGGAAATACACCTGGTGGACAGAGGCAGTACAGAAACTGTGGAGCTGTGTGCTGTGAAGGAGCTGCTCCCTCGCTTCAGGGAACTGCCTGCTTTAGCTCTGAAGTGTTGTTTGTCAGGTGTCTCTCCTCCGAGAGGGAGTTGGAATGAAGCCTCTGTGTCTGCATTCAGGGAGATGGTACTGAACAAGGAACTAAAGGTTTGGTTTTTGAATGTGCAGGGTGACAAATACATGGTTGAAATTTTTGACCAGTCCCAGTTAGGAGAGAGGAGAGTAAGTAAACTCATGGCCCAGGGGAGTTATGCTAAATACCAGAGGTATGAAATACCCAAGACTCCCCAGAAAGCAGATGAGTCTGTGACACAGGCTTCTTCCCTAGTATGTGCTGCAGAGAAAAGCCAAATAAATGCAGAGAAGAGGCTCAGGGAAGAATGTAATCTAAAGAGCAGTGATAGAATGCTTGATTCTCATGTGGGTGGGATGGTCAGAGAGAGCCCTATTGCAGTCATTCACAATTCTAAAAGTACTGAGTCTCTTCTTTCTCGAGACTTTGAGGGTAAGGAAAATCTGCACACCCCTTTGAGACAGAATTACGTGGAGATTAAGCCAGGCTCCTCTTGTGGAGGCCACTTAGAAGTGGGAAGTACAGTTAATGTTATTTTGTCATATGTTGAAAATCCTAGTTGTTTTTGGTGTCAGTTAAGTAGAAATTGCCATGACCTTGAGGTACTAATGGATGAAATTCAGGAGCATTGCAAGAATTCATCCCAGCCACATGTTTGGCCAAATCTTGTGTGTTTAGCCCAGTACTCAGAGGATAAAAAATGGTACAGGGCTTTAATAGTCAGTGAAGGGGTCTGTGCAGAGAAAGTGGAAGTCATATATGTTGACTATGGTAACAGAGAGCAGGTGCCTCTAACGAAGCTCCGTGCCATTAATGAACGCTTCCTTAGGTTAGAGGCTCAGGCATTCAGGTGCAGCCTTTACAACTTAATCCAGCCCAATGGTCAGAATCCTTTTGCTTGGGATGAAGAAGCCATTCGGACTTTTCGTCAGTTTGTTGTTGATTCATCATCTGACCTTGACCTGAAGTGTACAATATTTGCCTTGGCTTCAATAAATAGGGATCTGTTTAACATTGTAGATTTAATCACACCTTTTCAGAGTGCTTGCCAGTTTCTGACTGAGAGAGGTGTAGCCAGACCTTTATTTCCTCAAAAGAACCTGGAATCTTTAGTCCAGCTTCACTCTTTCTATTATTCTAGTCACGGTATCAAAATTGGGAGTGAGGAAGATGTTTATATTACACATGTTGAGAATCCATGGACATTTTACTGCCAGCTTGAAAGGTGTGCAGATACCTTGGCACAGCTGGCTGATAACATCAGTTGCCTGAGTGAGAGAGTGAGCAGCACAGAAACCTTGGGGAAGTCTGGGACCTTGTGTCTGGCAAGGTACTCTGACAGTCAGTGGTATAGGGGAGTAATTATGGAAAGACAACCTAAGGCTAAAGTCTTCTTTGTGGATTTTGGGAACACAGAGACAATAGAGACAGATGATCTGCTTATTTTACCCAATGATGCTTCTGATATCCTGCTTGTGCCAATGCAGGCCATAAAGTGTTCAGTGTCTGATGTATCATCTGTTACCAAGGAAGCTGCAACATGGTTTAAGGAAGCTGTCCTAGAAAGGAGATTAAAGGCAATAGTGGTAGCAAAGGACTCTGATAATACACTGCTGGTTGAGTTATTTGATAGAAATACTCAAATTAATACAAAACTGAAGGAGCTAAACCTAAACAGTACAGGACTGTGCAGTTATGTGCACAGTGAGAATTTGTGCTCTAGAAATACAGATGTGATTGAGAGGGATGAGACTGCAGGGTCCCCTTTAAATGCTGGTAGGCCTTTTGAAAGAAAAAATTGTCGACCTGAATCCCAGCAAGAACAAGGGAGCAAAAGACACTGCAAAGAAGTTGTAAACTTTTTCCAGCACTCTGTGAAGGGAGATGTGGCAGCTGGATTACTAGAACCTGATGAGAAGCTTAGCAGCAAGAAAGATGCTGTTGTGTTGAATAAAGCAATGGAGGAGTCTCTCCTCTTTGCCCAGATGGATACACTGTCAGATACTAAATCTGATGCTGAAGGCAGGTTAAAGCTTAAAAATGCATCTGATCTACCACCACAGAAGGTAGTGCCAGCTCTTAAAACCTTGGTGTACGTGTCTTACGTCAATGACCCGCAGGATTTTTATGTTCAACTAGGGAGCGACGAGGTTCAGCTTAACAGCATTTTGGAAAGTTTAAACAATGGGAAGACAGTGAAGGACCCTTGTGGACAACTTTTCCAAGTGGGAGATTTAATCAGTGCTATTTATTCAGAAGACAGCCTGTGGTATCGAGCTGTAGTAAAAGAGAAGACTTCTGACAATTCAATAAAGGTACATTATATTGATTATGGTGATACTTCAGTGATTAGTGTTGATCAAGCACGCAGACTCCCTAAGGACTTGTCATCTATTCCAGCAATGAGCATTCACTGCTTCTTAGGTGGACTTAAAAGCAAAAAAAATGCAGATTGGACAGAGAAAGCAGTGTTTTACTTCACCAAGAGAACAAGTGAAATCCTGCTGTCGTGTGAATTTGTAAAGAAGGTTGAGGATAAATGGGAAGTTATCCTCAGTGACCATCAAGGTATAATAACAGTGGATTTAGGTGATAAAGATCTTGCAAGTAAAGAAAGACCTTTCTCAAGAAAAAAAATTGATAAAAGAGAGAACAGTGACAGGATAACTGTCTCTGAGCCTTTGCCTCCTCAGGTACAAAATGAGATTTCATGTGTAAGTGATTGTAAATCGTTTGTCTGGAAATTTCCAGAGGCAGGTCAGACTTTAAAAATTTATGTCACAGTGGTAAATAGTCCAGAATACTTCTGGTGTCACCGTGCTGATACCGAAGATGTGAGCTACATCGAGAAACAAATAGAGGAAGCTGAGAAGCTTGGACTAAGCTCTCTGAACGATGGGAAGTCTTGTATTAAAAGTGGTGATATTTGTCTAGCAAAATACAGTCAAGATGGTTGGTTCTACAGAGCTCAGATCAGCAGTGTGAAAGATGACAGTGTATTTGTTAGACACGTGGATTACGGAAGCGAGGAAACCGTCAGTCTGGAGATGATCCGACAGATGCCACGTGAACTGCTCAGAGTACCTGGGCAAGCATTTGCTTGCTGTCTGTCAGGCTTCAGTCCCTCAGAGGGCTCCTGGCTTAGTGAAGCAAATAAGAAGTTTTATGATCTAACTGAAAACCTTGTATTAGAAGCTGAAGTAATAGAAATTCGGGAAAATAAAGATTCTGAAGCCCCTCTGTGCGTTGTCAAGCTGGAAGCTTCTGGCAATAGTATTAATGAAGAGATGAAGCCTGTTTGGAAATCTAATAAAGAACCTGGTGAGAGTGCTTTCTCAAACCTTTGCAACCCTCTAAAGGAAAACAGAAGTTCAAACAGCAATTTGGGTCTCTGTCTCAACAAAGAAACTACTACTGTTTGTGGATTAGCTCAGGAAGAAAGTGAAAGAGCATTGTTTTGTTCTGATCCTGTCATGGGTGTAACTTCTGGGTGCTTAGAAACTGCAGAAGCAAATGTGTCAGTGGGAGCTGCCAGTGGGATGGTTGATGATGGCTATGAAATAGGAGGGCGTGAGAACAGTTTTGATAAAGAGGTGCCTGTGTCTGAAGGCGACGGTGATAACAGCGCGTTACTGGAACCAATGCGGAGCTCCAGCCCTCGTGTTGTGGGGAGTGGAGTGAAAGCTGCAGAGCAAAACCTGTCTGAAATGCTGTTTGGAGAGGAGGCTGAGCTGAAAGCAGAGGTGCCAGGCAGTGCTCCAGCAGCCAGCCTTTTCCTAGGAAAAGAGCAAGAACAGCAGAGATTGCCAGTGCTCCATGCACAGCCATCTGCAAGCAATGGAACAGAGACATTAGGAGAACTGGATCCATTAGAAATGCACTTACCATGTGATGATCTAAACGAGCTCCTGCAGGAGCTAGAGGGACTTTTGGAAAAGTCCTCCTTTGGTGAAGGAATAAAGGAAGCGCTGGAAGCCAAGTCCCTTGAAATGCAGGCAGCGTCAGGCAGTGAAGCAAGAGAGGCAGTGTTGGAGCAGGAGTTGCTGGAGCTGCCAGTTGTGAGGGAGGAGACAGGGCCATTGACAGCTCTGAACTGTCTTGAAATTTTACCATTACTTAACGAGAAAGAAAACCTGGTGCCTTCAGTTAGTGGCAGAGAGAAGTCAGTAGAGCTGATTCCATCTGATGTTCAGCCTTCCTTCGGAGAGAAGGCCAAGAAACTGCAAGTGAATTTGTCTGGAATTCATGAAGCAGAAGCTATAGTAGATGATTGGATGGAAGCAGGCCGTCCTTCCCTAAGGATGTCATCATCTGGTGGTAGACCTGAGAAGGAACTGCACCAGAAGATGCATGACAAGCAGGCAATGCTAGGAGCCAAGTTTGAGCCCTTTCTGGAACTGGTGCTGCCTGATGTTCAGCCTCCTCAGGAAGACAGGAAGGAGGACTTGTTAAGGCTGGAACATGCTGTGCTGCAGAGTTCTGCAAATAGTGGAAGTCAGTTTTCATTTCTTTCAAAAGACTCAGCAAATCAGGGGCCTGTTTTCACTGTGAAATCACGTGACTGCGCAGTTGAGAAACATACGGGGTGGCAGAAGAAGAAAGACGACTGTGTGGAAGAATGGATGGAACAAGACTTGACTGACTCATTTAAGGAGAGTGGAAATCTGTGTGTTCAGTCTTTAGGCTGTAAGCCTGGGGAAGATGAAAAGCAGAATGAGAACTTGGCTGACTGCAGTGCAGGTAAAGTATCTGGTTTTAAAGAGCTAAAATAATCAAAATGTTGTGCACATTGTAAACATGAGAGTAGCTTTCTTGTAAAAAAACTAACTTTTATTCCCTAATAAGTTAATGTATTAATGTTAATGCTTTGATGGGTTAAGGATAGCAGACTGAGTGTAGTATCTCCTGGGTAGTGTGACAGTCTAACAGCAACTAGTCTTACTTGGAAAGGTTAATGATTTTGAGTGGAAATCCATTTCTGAACATGAAGTGCATTTGCACTGTTTGGGATGGCAAATTTTTAACTTTCAAATATCAAGTAGTTTGGAGAGGGTGGGGCAGCAGTGTTTTGAGGCATCTGAAGTTTTTCTGAGGGTTAATTTTTGTGGGGCTTTATGAGTTTGGTTATTTTTTTTTCTTCCTCCTTCATTGATAAGTAATTCTTTTTTACAGCACACCATGAGTATCCGTGTAATCTGAAGGGCTTTGCTGTTGGTTCCAAATGTGTGGTGTGGACCTCTCTCAAATGGTGTGATGCTCGCATTTTGGAGGTGTCTGAGAAGGGTACCAAGGTAAGTGTGATTTGAATACTCTTTCTGCATCCTTAAGATCTGGTCCTTCTTTGGTCTTTCTCTAAACTCTGAATAAACATTTTTTTAAAACTGTTATAGAATTTAGCTATTGCAAAGGCTGATTCTGAATTTATAGCCTAGAGAGAAACAGGGTGTTTAACATGGAGTTGGATGATACGTGTCAACACTTGATGTTCCCTTTACATCTTACTCTCTTTTTATTGACTAGGAGTATTGAAGGATCTGGCTCCACTTTGAGACACACATGTGTGTGTGGTTCTGTCTGGCCTGCAAGTTAATGTTCTGCAGTAGAGCTGTGTTACCATTAAATGCTCATGAAACTTGGTGTTATTTTACTGGTGCTTTGAGGAGTTAGTGCTAGAGCAGTAGAAACTTGGAAAGAAACTCAAACTATACTGCAAGTAATAATGAATCCACTATTCCTGCTTCAGTGAAATGTGTATTGCATTAGTGGTTGATGGGAGTTAACTTTAACAGTAGAGAATAATCCAGTGAGCTGCATTGTTCTGCTGTTTAAACTGGAGGATGAATGAGAAGTCTTCCTTCAGTGTAGGGGGGAGTGTTTGTCGAAGTACACACATCACAGATATTATACTTACATAAAATAACCTCTAAGTTATAATTTAAGGTTGCAAATCCAAAAGATGGTTACATAAAAGCAACCTTTTTGAAGATTGGATGTCTGAGATCATGGAAGCCAGCTCCTGTGCTAGTAGATCCCTTGGGTATCTAAAACTAAGCTCAGCTGTATTCAGATGAGTGCCAGTGATTATCATGTAATGATATCCCTATTCATCAGCTTCCTTCTGGTTCTGATCTAGTAGGTGTTTTGCAGTCTTTTTCTCACTATGCTTGGGTTAAGGAGCCCAGAAGAGCCTTGAGCAGCCTCAGTATCTACACTCAGTTTTATTACAGAGGAACTTATTCTTCTTTGCAAGATCCAGACTTGTCAACACCTTCTCAAAGGCACAGAGTCCTCAACTGTGTTTTCCTGCTGCTGTGTTGTATTAGTTGAGTGCATTGCTGCTGTGCTAGATCCACTCTGGCTCTGTCTGTACAGGTCTTGAACCTCTGCAGTGGCAATGAGGAGATTGTGCATCCTGAGAATGTCTGGAACGGAATTCCTGACCGGGCTCGCAGACCGACTGAGGTATGGCAGTGTGAACTGGACTGGGCAGCACAGTACTGGTTTTTAGAAAGGGTGCTAACTAACTGCTAAATCATGAAAAATGCTTCTACTATGGAGTAATCATGAAAGAATAGCAAGGTTTTCACCGGTGTTCTTCATGAAGTACCTGCCAGTGGCTGAAAAACTCTTGTGTGGAATCCAAAGCTCAGGTCATCAGGCATGCTGCTGGTGCTGATAATGACATGGATTTCCAGTTCATTCTTCACCTGCTGCCTTTGCATCAAAGTGAAAAGTGGGCAGAAGACTAATGTAGTGAGTTATAAGGGGGAAAACAATGGTAAATAGGAGTCCAGTAGTGCTGGTGTAAGAAGTTAGTCTAGTATTAAAGGAAACACCTCAGTGGAAGTCACGGCAATAGTGCCAGCTTCCTAACAGGATCCCTTTTTGTGTAGGCATTAACCCCTACAACAGAAAACTTGCAGTCCTTACCAGAGGAGTCCTTACTTCAAGGTAAGTCTACTTTAAGCCCCCCACATGGGTTGTGTACTCTGTGTTTGAATGGTTTCTAATTTTCTAGGAAATGCTTTCTTTTAGAAAATACAATTGAAACACTAATTGGAGCTTATGTAGTTGATACTGTGGTTGGGATTTTCTTGGTAGCATTAGCTTATGTACTGTCATTTTAAGGGTGACTACATGCAATAAAAGCTGCTACTGTGTCTGGATTAGAAACCAATTTAGTATTTATTTATTCATCTAATGGATTGAGCCTCTTGGAAGAGCTGGGGTGGTTCACTCAAGTTACAGATTTTTGCAGGGTTTTGAACATTGTTATCAGCGTGCTGTTCTTGGTCATATTTTGGAGGCAAGGTGAGCAACTGCTAGGCAGACTCCATTAAGCATTTAGTTTAGGATTTGAGTGCCCCAGTTCCATAATCTATAAATCTAAATCCATAATAATACCATTTTAGTTGTTGTAAGGATAGTTTGTGAATAGTACTTGTACATATTGTCACTTTAAAATTTTGAAGTGTTACTGGTGAACACCTATTCAGTGTACCAAATGAATGGTACAGATTCTTTTTGTTTATATGCTGTTTTTATAATTATGGAATTGTAGAGCAGTTCTGATTGAAAGGGGCCTTTCCTGGTGGTCAAAGCAGGGCCAACTAGATCAGGTTGCTGAGGACCTTACTGCCAGTTCTGGAATCTGTCCAAGAGAGGAGACTCCAAAAGCTCTCTGGACAATTTGTTTCTTTGGTTGCCTGATGAAGCCTAAACGGAGTTGAAGTGGAGATAGCATTTGTGCTTTCAGGGATTGAGTGGTAATTGTATTTCAGTATAACTACTGGTTAATGGGTAACAAATAAGGAAGCCTCCAACAGAGATCAGGATGCCCATTGAGCAGAAAAAGAGTAGTTAAATAATTTGATAAAATGTTAAGATGGTCAATCTACAAACTTTCCCTCAATTGCATCACTCAAATGCAGGATTATTCTTGATTTTATGGATTTTTTCTGTTCTTGAACACTTTGCATGGAGTTACAGCACCAGCACAGGAAAGGTGAGTCACGGTCATGCACCCACGTGTCACAGAGCTGGAACCTGCTGCACACACAGCCACTGCCTGCAAAGGCAGGTTGAGTAGGAGGTACCCAGGGTGCAAAAACTCCTGCAGTGGTTTATGCCAAGCCCACTTGAGGGATGGAGTGACTTGGAAGTCACAAGTGAAATCTGGGAGCACTGCTGCTTCATCTCCTTGGGCACTTCTGTTCTTTTATCTGTGTATAATAACTGCAGTCATTTAACATGGTCCAATATGTCTGTAGTGTTTAGTCTGAAGCCCTGTAGAGATGACTTTTGATGTTAATGCCTTTATAGAAACGTCTTGATGGGTCTGATCTGTGTTTATTCCCTATAGAAAAACAAACTGGCTGCAGTTGCAATTTAGCTGAAGATGCTCATGTCCTCCAGCAGTGCTGAAACCAGGTGACACGTTGACCAGTGAAACTGAACCAGTGCCTGTGTATGAAATGTTCCCATGAAAATGTGTTTGTGGGAATGAAAATACCAGCAAAGCATTGAGTGGCTTGTTTTTTCTACCTGTCACTTCCCTGTAAAGGAATAGTGTTGGCAGACTGTTCTTGCCAGCTTGTTTTCTTAAAGCTGTTGTTGCTAGACTGTTATTGTTAGCTTGTTTCTTATAGCTGTGCTTTCCTAAATAAGAATTTGCCTCCTGACTGGCATTTTTTACTGACTGGGGTGTACTGACTTGTATGGAGTTCTTGGTGGGTGGTTCTTCAACAAAGGTTTCTTGTGAGTTTCTGTATAGGCTACTGTGTTGTACAGCACTGCTTTCTGATGTTTGCTTTTGGAAAAGTTACATTGTTAAGTGTTTTTTTCTCAAAAAAATAAAAGTTGAGGGTATTTTTGGGAGGTAGGGGTGGGGAGGTTTTTTTTTTTTTCTCCATAGAGGAACATAGTTGTTTTGGGTTGAAGTCTTGCGTTTGGTGCTGTTTTAAAGCAATAGAAGAAGCTGGAATAAAGCTTTGGCTGGCATATAGTGGTTTTTTAATGTGTTTTATTGACTTGTGTCTGTTCCTGTGCAGAATCCAAATGCTGTGTGAGGGCTGTTCTGCAGTCAGTGGTTGTGTTTTGACCCTGACGAGCTCTGTAGAGCACTGTGAGCTATGGCAAATGTTTTGAAACACTATTTGCACTTAATTAATTGAACTTGCTTTAACTGTACTAATGAAAGATGAAGCTTTTCCTATAAATATGAAGAAGTACCACTGGAATGGTTTTCCTCCCACATGTGTGCAACATGCTAAGGGCATGACCTGTATCTTTTTTTAAGAGATTTCACCTTTTACTCTCCTTCTCAGGTATTGAAAAAGGGGGTTCTATTTTATAGTGATGTTCCATGCTCCTGCATAGCACAGCTGCTCCCTCCTCTTCAGAAGCTGTGGATTTTTCATGCTGAAACAAGGACTCAGGACCCCAAGCCTGGCTGAGAGTGACTCTCACAGCAGATGTCAAGTGTTAGTGCTGACTCAGTAAGACAAACACATTTATTTGCTTAGTAGAGGCAATACACAGCAGTAGGCTGGGGAGAATTTAATTAATTTCTGAAAGACAGGTTTTAGGTGTTATCAAAATCCCAGTTGAAGATTACAGATTATGTAAAATACATAATTACAGTGTTAATTTCTTCATTTCTGTTTGCTTCAGTGGTTTTGTTTGTAACCTGATTTTGAAATGAACAGAATTTAGAAGACACCCTTCCATAGGGTAGCTCCATGCAGTTCTGATCCAAAAATGAGAGCCTAACTTAAAGAAGGCCACCTAGGTGGCTGCTGACAAATTTGTCCAGGTACTACCCTTGCTGTCTGTACCTGTCAGTGGGAGCCAACTGTGTCACTTAGAGACCGTTGTGAGTACCTGGAGAAAGCTGAGTGAGGGGGGAGTGTTCAGTACCAGGAGAGACCTCAGGAGATGAAGCAGTGCTGACCAGGACCATGTAAGTGGAGCTGTACAGGTGCCACATCTGTACTTCCCCTGCAGTCTGTGTGACAGTGGAAACAGACACTGGCAAGGGAGGAGCTGCTGGAGCTTTGCCCAAGGGCAATTACAATTGCTACAAGAGTGACCCATTCAAAAGCTTTTGGGATGGAAATGTCATCCTCTAGGTATGGCACTAAACACAATTTACATTTAAGTGGCTGAAGCTCCTGTGAGGAGTCCTGTGTCTGGACTTTGTCTGCTGTGAGCTGAACTCCTGTGGTTTTACTGTGACTTATTAAAATGAGACACACTTGAAGACCACCCTCCACAGGCATCTGTGACTAGAAGGAGCAAAAACTTGCCCCAACTCCCAACCACTATCAGAGCACAGCTAAAATACTGAGTATCTAAACAGAAAAGTGGTGGTTTGGGGGTTTTGTTTTGT
Organism: Notiomystis cincta; assembly: GCA_013398075.1. NCBI lineage: Eukaryota > Metazoa > Chordata > Aves > Passeriformes > Notiomystidae > Notiomystis > Notiomystis cincta. Next base: position 219,546 of record VZRX01022842.1, read on the forward strand.
TTTCCTTACACTGCAGTAAAGGCTCACCGGATGCAAACTGACTTAAACCTTGGTAAACCAACCTCTGAATTCCTAGCTGAATTGCTTGGAGCTCAATCTGTCTCTCTGCAAACTTGACTCAGGTCAAAACCAGGCAGAGCATTTAAATTATTATTTCCCCGAAGCAGCCTACAAAGCAGAAGTTACCCTGTTGCAGTATTTCACAGCATCCCACTAACTTGTTTGAACAGAAACCTCTGGGTTTATGATTATGTAACTTAATGCTTTGTCTCTTTTTTTTTTTGTTCCACACCCCAAAAGCTTTATAGGTGTTTAATGCCACCACACGTCTGAGCAATGTCTGACCAATATTAGTGTCCCAATGTCCATGGCATTTTCAGTACTTCCTTGTATTCCTTATTCAGGTTCAGCTGGAGATGTGTCAATATTGGTTCCAGGAATAACATTGGGGCCTATGCCATCCACAAGAGAATCCCACTGATCAAAATCTTTCTTAAGACCTGTAAGATGGGGGAAAGAAAATCCAAGGGGACGTGAGTTAAGTAACCAACTTTTTGTAAAACTACACTGAATAACGAAATCAACTTGGCAAAGAAAGGGAGAAAAAAAAATGTTTTAAGGAGGAAAAATTGATACTCCAGATTTTTTGTACCAGAACAAAATGTCAGTGATTTTTCTCCAAGTTGCTAAGAGTACAAAAGTATATGACAAACTTCAAGAAAAAGTCTGACTTATTTTTTCCACTGACATGCTTATTTTGATCTTGTTTTAAACTAAATGGTTATATAAAAATCTTCACAGGAAATAAATATTAGTTAACTTCATACTTTGCTGCAAGCAGATACTTACTCAGATGTTTCTGTAGGAAGGCTAATGAAGCATGATTGCTGATATCAATAGCTTCATTTGGATCTATTTCTCCTTTTAATTTGAAAAATCTTGCAATGATTCCTCCACTCACAAAGGTGAAGTCAGGAAAGCTCTGATGTACTGACCCCCTGCAAAGAGAAAAATGATCAACAGGATTGTAAGAATACATTGAATTGCCTGATTACAAGATGCACAGACTTCAGTCACATGTCTTGTGCTGTCTTTAGAAGAGGATGAAACAGATTAATCTCACAGGCATGCAAGATTAGCAGGAAATTCTGCCCTAACCACAGAAGGGAGGAGGGTTTATACATGCTCACTGTAAGTCACTGTAACTGCAACAGCAATAAAGAGTTGGCTTGGCAAAGCATCAAAATCAGGTTGTCTCCCTGCTCTGTGGTGCAGGACAGAGCCATCCCTCCCCTGGCTGCAGAACTGCCCCCAGAAGCCCATTTCAAGTGTTCAAGTGCTGCACAAGGCTCAGCACAAAGCTTGTGTCCCAGGGCAGGAATGCACACCTTGGAGTGTCTTAAACTTGGGGTTCCTGGCTGCTTTGAGAGGTCTCTGTCCCCACTGTAGGGGATGTATGGCTGAAGTAAACATGCAGTGAAAACCTGGGCCACAAGCAGAGACAGTCATAATATCACTGAGACTGGAAAAGACCTCTAAGATTACTAAATCCACCCATTAACCCTGCACTGCCATTCCACCTCTAAACCATGTCCCTCAGTGCCACATCTACTTGTCTTCTGAACACCTCCAGAGATGGTGACTCTCTCACTTCCCTGACCAGCCTGGTCCAATGCCTGACACCTGTTTGAATGAAGAAGTATTTCCTAATATCCAATCTGAGCTGTCCCTGCTGTGACTTGAGGCCATTTATTCTCGTTCCCTAGGAGCAGAGCCTGACCCCCACCAGGTTCCACCCTCTTGTCAGGGAGTTGTAGAAAATGAGAAGGTCCCCTTGAGCCTCCTTTTCTTCAGGATGAGCCCCCTCAGCTGCTCCTCCTCTGACCTGTGCTCTAGGGCCTGTCTGTCTGTCTGCAGTTACATGGAACTGCACAGCTCCAACAAGAGCTTTAACCACAGATGGAATTGATGGCTCCTGGGCACTTACTTGATAGTGATCATTTTCTTGTTTGTGTCATTGGAGATGAGCTTCTTAATCTTTAAGATGTTCTCAGCCCACTGGAACTTTTCAGAGTTGATAAAAAGCAGTGGTTGCTGGACGCTGTTTTGGTAAATGTCATCACCTACAGGAAGCATCCATACATCGAGGGCAATGCCACACCTGCCAAAAACATCTGGATATTGGCACAGAAGCAGAAAGCTTGGAAGTTCTGAGCATGCTCTGAGTTGCAAGAGACATGGGAAAGAGAAAGTCTCTCTGATACTGAGCAGGTAAATGAATCATTTTGTTTCAGAATTCTCTCTACTCTGGGGGAAAAGAATTAGTCCATTCCTGCCATTTGTTGGTCTCCACTGCCAGGTGCAGCTGGACTGCAGGATCCCACAGTATCATCATATAATAAGATGCTGCTGTTATGTTCCACCACATCCCCACACTTGGAAGAAGCGTGGCTGGAGAAAGCAAGACATGGCCAACGAAACTTTTCAGGAGCTAATTAGTAGTTGGGGGATCCTAGGTAAAGTACCCTGCTCTCAAGTGCCAAATGTCTCTGGCCTTGGTTTGCATACTTACCTGAATCTTATTTCTTTGCTGAGACTTTCAATAACTGTAGCACCACCAAAAGAGTGTCCCATCACAGCTATTCTGCTAGTATCAACAGAATCCTGTCAAAAAAACCCAGGTGCTGTAAGAGACTTTCTTTCCCAAACTTACTTTTTTAAAGGGAATAATTTTTTTAGGCAATAGATCCTATTTAAGTAGGTACAGCATCATTTCAGCTCCATTACTCTCTATTCAGCTTGGGATGACCTGAGGTATGTTCATAGATCTACAGTGTGATCTTCAGAATACTTTACAGGAACCAGTTTAGAAATGGAAGCATTATTAAGTGTTTAACAAAATGCAGCTGCCACCTTTCACTCACCTTTAGGCTGTTCCAGTCGAAGTCTGAATGTAGTACATTTGTTACTTCCTCTCCTGAATTGATTTTAAGAATGAGATTGAGAGCTTTGATACACTCCTGTGCTCTTTGCTGCACCTGGGGAGAAAGATAGGTTTGGGCAGAGCTGTGGAAGGAATCATCACACAACTGCCAGGCTTGACAGCCCCTTGGACAAAGGACTTATTCTGACTGATTTTCCCCCTAAGTGTCTGATATGGTACCAACTATTCTGAACTGCAGAAGGAGCCATCTGATGAACAACAAAACTGGTTTTTGGCAGTATAAAGAGCTGAAGCTCTTGTGTACAACCTTGTGCACACAGAGAATTTATCCCTGTAACGTTCACCAAAGGCCTTCAACTCCTTTGTCCTGTCACTGCTTAAGAAGAGGGGTTGTTGGGATGTGCAAAGGCTTCAGCTGCACACCTCCAAGGAAGGCTGACTCACTGACTCTTCTCAGGCTCACTTGGATGAGCAAATGTCATTCCATCACTTGCCCCATCACACAATAGCACTGAAACCGTCTTTACACTGGATAAACCCAAACTAAGGAACAGTGAAGCCCATCCCATTTTTTATATACTCATCCTTGAAAATCGTAGTGAAGCTGTTGCAAAAAAAGGTTTTCATCGTTCCATGTAAGAACAGTTTTTAAGTGGAATGTCAGCAAAAGAAGAGCTTCAAGAAGAACCAAGGAACAGTAGTGATCAGCCAGCAGCCAGCAAGATGTCTGTGCATCACTGAATTTCAAATAAATCCCAATCTCCTGACTGCTCTACTTGTGAAATTTGCAGATAACGGCTTCTGGAGGTTATTTCCAAGCTCAGACATTACACATTGACACTCACCAGCAGGACATTGTACTCATACAGGAAATGACTCTTGTACCATTGTCTGTATGGCCCAGGGAGATAAAAAGAAGCACCTCCCTGGCTGAGTTTTCATTAGCTGGAAAAAACACTCCCATATTTTAAAAGTCAAGTGTATGCTTGGAGGAGCTTGTCAGCATGGCCACATTACACCCAGCTCAGATACTGCTTATTATAAGCTGGAAGTCTGCACTGTTTACATTGCTAAAAAGCACCTTCAAGTGTGGTAAAGACTATAAAGCAAACATCCCACTCAGAGCAGCCATGATTCATCTTGCTACGGAACAGTAAATGAAAGCTAAAGCAAGCCTAAGGCCACACAAACACTGAGCTCAACTCTGTGTCACTTTTAGGCTGGGCTGGGCAGTTGATGTGAAGAGACAGAGAAGAAACAGAAAGTTGTGTGGAACCACAAGAGAAACAGATGACTCAGCTCAAGAGTGCAACACCAAGAAGCAGCTTTGTTGAGGGCGCAGTTTATGCTCTGAATAAGCAAGTGTCAGCTGTTCCACCTTCAGGGACACAGGACTTGATCCATTTTTATACATCCCCGAGCCATGGCAGAAGACTGCTCCCCTGGCCAAGGGAGAGTCTGCTGCTCCTAAACACAGCACTCCTGCCACACTTCCCAGAGCACAGAGCCAGCCCAGGCACCTGCTTGTGGCGCAAGCACTGCTCCTCCTCTCCGGTTTTCAGTTTCCTGTAGTAGATCCACTCCTTCTCCATGTCAGGCGCAGACTCTTCCTGCGACTCGGAAACAGACTTTCTTTTACAATAGTACGTGGCTGAAGCAGATTCATCTCTGTAATATCAACAGGAGGTTATTTCTGGCTATGCATTCCATTTGGTTTGAGATGAAGTCAGCACAAGTTTTAGATTTCAGTTGCCTTAAGAGACCCAGCTATCAACCAGTGCTGCTGCAATTGCAACCCAGTGTGCACAGAATTTCTAAATAATCCAATAACCCCACCAAAACTCCCACCTGCTCTATATTCTTCACCTACTTAATATTCTAACAATAAGAGAGAGACAAACAGCATATTTGCAAACTGACAAATGATATCTACCCCAAGTCTTTTTGTTCTAGGGCGTATCTAAACAAAATTTCCTTTGTTTAGAGAAGAGTTGACCTATGGGCAGTGTGGGCAGGGCTGAAAAAGAGATGTTAGTTTTTCTTCCAGAAGTTCTTCTTTAGAATAAATAACATTTTGTTCAATGTGACAAAGTTGCTTTCCATCAGAACTCAAAAATGTGCAGCACACTCACCTGTGCTCCACAGCAGCCACTATAAAGCCCTGAGAAGCCATCTCTATGCAAATAGCAGAATAGATTGTCCTGCAATAAAAACCACACTCTGGTGAGATGTCATTCTTTCAATTCCTGCTCTTTAGATGCTGCCCACACTAGGTATGCACTAGTCCCCATTCACTATTTCTTCCATTTGAATTTGTTACCCAGCAGAGCAGGATTTTTTTATGTCAGGCACCAAAGCCTGTTCACAAAACCTTGGTACTGTTTTACTGTCAATTCAGAAGGGAAAATGCTACTGATTTTTAATGAGTAGCACACACAGCACTTTGCATCTTCAAAGAGCTGTCCAAAAATCTACCAGCTAATCTTCACAATGTGCTTACAGGTTGGTAAATACCTTCACCTCCATTATACAGAGGGAGAACACAAAGGGAGCTCTGAGCAACCTGGTCTAGTGGGAGCTGTTCCTGTCCAGAGCAGAGATGAACTTAAGGCCCCTTCCAACCCCGGCTGTTGTATTATTCTGTGACCAGCCACACACCAACCCTGCTGTTGTTTCAGTGGAGGCATAATGACACACAGTAGCCTGTTCTTCAAATCTGTTTCAGCTCCACAAGGATCTCACCCCCCTACTGAAAATCTGTTCAGAACCACTCTTGGAGACTGCTGTCTCCATAGACAACAAAACCAGTTTGTCAACAAACTGCAAAATTACCGAAAAGCTCCAAGTCCATGGGAAAAAATAAGAAGTGGGTATTTTTCTCCTGGCTTAAAAGCAGCATTTGACTTTGCAGGACAGGTCACTGAACCTAGATAAAAATGGAAGTGTATGTCATTATTACCAGAATGAGAGAAAACATTTGTTCCTGTGGGAGAGATCCCAAGAATGTCGTGACCACTGATACCAGAGCAATCACCTAAAGGTAAGGCACCAAGTCTCATCCTTATGATACAGAAGACAAATATGGATCTGATTCTGAAAATACTTTCTACTTGGCAGAAGATACTTGCCTTCTCCTCCTCCCATCCACACCCTGGCACAAGGTCTACCTAGCTCTTAAACTTTAATAATCAGGTATCCAGGCCTTGCTGGTATTCAGACCTTAGGATCTCTCTGGCTTTTATATCTTTGCACGTTTCCCTGTGGGATTTAAATCCCAACACACAGGTGCATCTTACCTAGAGCAAACTGCCCAGACACTCCTATCCACAGCAGTCAGGGAGTGCCTGAGACCTGGGGTCACATTCAGCAGAGTCTCACTACACAAATCCATCCCTCAAAAACACACTTCTTTGCTAAAAGCTATTTTTCAGCCCTGCAGCAGTAACACCCTGCTCATGGAGCACTAAAGGCAGTGACAGGCAAGGAATAAACCCAGAAGCAGTCTTACCAACATAGTAATGGAAAAGCCTTTCTCCTACAATTCGGTACATGTTAAGGAAGTCAGAGAGTCCCTGGTAGTATTCTCTGTCTGGAATCCATCGTGCCTCCTCGGTACCTGTGGTGGCGTCACACGCTGGGTAATACAGGCGCAAGAAGCTTCCCTGGGATCAGGAAAAATAAAGAAGGAAAAACAGGAATATTGGTATTTATTTATATGTGGCAGAGAAAATGGAACATAAAAGCATTTATAGAAAGGGTTTCAGATGCAAGAATGCATCTCCTGAGAAAATTATTATCACATACAGGCTTTGATGCCAATCCTATGTCACAATCTTCCTGTGTCTACAATGAATTTGAAGTAGCATGAGATATCCCATCATCATGTGGAAATACACATCACCTTCTCTAGGTTAACCCAGGGCTTATTAGAAATGGTTTCTTTAATTAATTATTATAAACACTACCTATTTGCTCCATCCAGCATCTTGCTTTTCTTCTGCCTTCCTCACTGGGAACAGTCTGATGATGCACTTTGGTTAAGTTTTTTAGGGCTGACTGTTAAAGGGGTGACTGAAGATGACCTGAGAGCTGGAGCACCTCTCCTGGCATGGCAGACTGAGAGAGCTGGGGCTGTTCAGCCTGGAGAAGAGAAGGCCCTCTAATGTGGCTGTAAGGTTCCTGCCTGAACTGAGCAGAGGCTGCCAGCAAAGCTCTTGGGCAGCTGCACAGCAAGGGAGAACAACACATCACTCTTCTTCCTCATCAAGATGTTCACAAGTCTCTCGTCGTCCATCGTTCTAAACACAACTTTGCTAACCTGTGTTTCATCTGCCTCTGTTTCTTACCACCAGTTCAAATCTCTTACTATCTGCACTTTGGGTATCCCAGAAAAGCACCCAAGCTTTCCACACCCCCTTGTCAGTCTTTTTCCTTCACAGAGAGCACCAATGTGCCAATGCACACTGCAAAGCAGACTTCCCACTAGATGAACTAGGTGCAATTTGCATTCTTACTTCCTGGTTTGCAAGGGAATTTGCAATGCCCTATTCAAATTTACTGTCTTGCTCCAGCTGTACTTTTGGCTTAGCAAGTTATGATTAGGGCCAAAATAAACACAAGCTTTGAAATTAAGCCTGATTTCTTGAACACTTACTTATATGTTTACCAAAAGTTTGTTTAACGAAGTTTGTTTCTATTCACTTATCAGACTTAAACCAGCCTTTGACACAAGACACCATTATGGAAGAACTTTCCTCCACCCTGGTAGTTATATTAACTTGATCTCAGAATAGTCCCAGTGAATCTCCCCTAGTGACTGTTTACCAGAAAGGGGAAGAGGTTCATTATCTATGCCTGAGAGAACTGCAATTGTTCATAATGATTATGTAAAAAACCCACACAGGCTGAGAAGAGAAACTCATCACTCCTCTGCGCTGATACAGAGTAAGCTCAGTAAAGGAAAACATATGAACCATTACAAACTGATCACAAGTTCCACTACAACTAGTGGAGCTATTCTGAGGAGTAAAACCACAGTGTAAACACAGGTGTATTCTCTCAAAGGCAAGAGGATTTTAAATGGAAACTCACAAGCAAGCTCATTATTTGTCTGGTTACTATCCCTATCATATTATTGTGGCTTCTCACTGGGCTAACATCTTGCAGAACTGACATCCTGTTCTTCTTCAGAGAGATAAAATCTCAAGACGACATCTCATCTTTTACCCTGCAGCTGAAACATTGCATAGGCTCACCTCCCCACCCTGCATATCCTCATCTCCCAGCCCTGCCAAATCCTCTTGGGATCTTTGTGATGAGAACAGCTACAATCACAGCCACTGCTGTGAAGTCTCCTGAGGAGCACAGCACAGGAGGGAGTGGGGGTGGGGGTGGGAAAAGCCCCCGGATCCCAGGAGGACACAGTTTCTCTGCAGTATCTTGTGTAGGACAGTCAGAAAGGCAAGGATATTAGCAAGGAGGAATTGGCCACGGGGAAGGTTACATCCATCTGGTAAATACCCAGTAGACATCCTACACCAGGATGGAGAGGACAGAAAGCTCAGCTGTGAGTGTCAGCATGGAGCACACAAGCAAGACCTTCTGCTTGATTTATCTGTAAAACTGCAGCCAATTGTTTCACTAACACTGTGGCTTAAATACAAAGCAGAAAGAGTCAAGAGCTTTACCTCAACTGCGTTTTCTGTCATCAGGTCTGTACATCCAACTGAGTGTGGTCCCTTTCCTTCAGGGATCCTGTAAAACTTCTCAGTGCTGCTGGTGCTCCACATTTCCATTGGTGCCTTCACCGACAAAACTGGGGAAAACCACAAAGTAAATCAAGAAACCACCATGGCCTCTGTGACCAGATCACCCACGCTGAAACAAACCCAGTATGCTGAAGATCCAAAATTAGGAAAATCAAGATAGAACCAATACAGAAATCTGCTCGTGAGAAACAAAGAAATCCCCAGTTGTCAACCTGACCTGTTCTACTGGGGATTTTCCTTGTCGTATCCTGAATCCCAAGGAGCAGACAGCACCGTGCATTTACAGAAAAGTGGGATGAAACCTTTGGCTGGCGAGGCCGCGGCGGCACTCGGCAGATCGGCGCTGCTACGAACCGCACACAGGGAGGAGGATTCTGCTGCTCCTCAAGGAAAACCGGCCTGTGCATCAGGGGGAGCGGGATGTCACGGAGAAACACAACGCCGCTGTCATTTCTCCAGGAGGAATGGCGAATCCCGGGTTCTGCCCCTGGCGAGACAAGGTCGGGCTGCCCGTGCCGGAGCGGGTGGCGGGGCGCTGTGGCCGTACCTGGGCTGACCCCTCCGCGCCGGGCTGGCCCCGGCGATGCGCAGAGCGCGGGGGGAAGCAGCCGCATCCCGGGCTGGGCTCTACCTGCGGCAGTCTCCTCGGGGAAGGAGACACGGGGCCATCCCTACCCCGGTCGCCCGCCGCCCGGCCGGGCTACCCCGGAGCGGGCCTGCCGGGGCTACACTCCCAGGGCGGGGCTCCCGGCGCGCTGCCTCGGCCGCTCCTCCCCGGAAAAGCCGCGGGGCCGGCGCCCGCTCCGCCCCGGAAAGGTCCCTCGCAGGCGGCGGCGCGGCGGATCCCGGTCCCGCAAAGATGGTACGGAAACTGAAGTACCACGAGCAGAAGCTGCTGCGGCG